>KZ559655.1:0-44756 GCA_002850765.1 Aspergillus taichungensis
AAAAAAAAAGATGATGATATCTCCGACACTGAGAGAGAATCCAAGTTGGTGGTTCCTGACGGAACTTGTTCAAATTATGATGGTGGATGCTTATAGACAAATCATTGCATTCTTTTCAACCTCGCAGATGCCTGTCTCTAATCTCACATGTCTTCTTCTTTAAACCTATCAATTCTATGGAAACAAGCGTGTCACTCTCCCCACCCCCTGTAAATTCATAGATTTTTCAGTCATCTCCCCTTTTCTCCAGTGGTCCCCAGTTGTCATTTATCTTGAGTGACCAGCACCCCTGGAGAAGATACTCATACTTATACCTAAAAGATTATGAAGAGAATTATCATACTACCAGGGAACTGGTAATATTTCTGAAGGGAAGTCATCAAAATGACGGATTCGACGAAGATGGACCATTAAGAGGACCTGGATGGAGGTGGCTTGAAGTCGATTGGCTAGCCAGCTGGCTGACCTGCAGGCGCGTTTCCTACACTATTTGACCGTTGTGTTTGATCAGTCTTGCAATTGTTGTCAAGATTTTCCATAGCATGGCTCTGAGTATCCTCCAAATTTTCATCGTATGGAATCGCCTTTCCATACCTTATCTCCACAGATACTATGAGCTCGTCTTCCTGCCACCGTTTCCCCTCAATGGGGGTTTATTCTTTAAAAAAGTTAAAGAAAGGGATAACAGTGGGACTCATAACGGTGTTTTGTGACCACTATCCGCTTTTTTGACTATGTATTAACCCTGCATATAGCTATAGATAGCAGGCCGCATATAGTTACCCATCCCGCTGATTAGGGCTACGCACCACTCTTCCAACTCTACTTCCATCCCAATACACTTCTTGTAGCTCTTATCCTCAAACAAAATAGACCATACAATAAGATATGTGATTGAACTAGTTAACCCACGAGACGTAATAGCTACTTGCTGATGGATATAAAACTCTGATACACGACCTCGCAGTCGCGTTCGCAATTTCAATTCAAATTGGAAATTTTTCTTCTGCGAAGAGCTAAACTGATACCTTAATAAGTCGTAGCTAGTTCTTACTTGCGTGCTTCCAGGCTGGTTTTGATTGCTAATGAGTGTTAGTCAGGTTTGGTTGCTTTGATATCAGGAAAGAGGAAGACTTGACTTACCGTCGCAAGAGGTCTTGGCATCGCCAAACAGCATTTTCGTTCCGTCCATAAAGAACATTGGGTTGGGGACGTCGGCTGTTTATCTCATTAGTACTTTGTTTCTTTTCTCCCAAAGGATAGAGAAGGAGGGGTACCATATCCGCTTGACATTCCCCGCTTCATGACAATGACTTCCTTGCTCTTCCACGCTTGCAGAACGGGCATTCCAGAGATAGGCGAGTCCGGCTCCAGCGCGCTGGGATTGACCGTGTCGTTGGCGCCGATTACGAGGGTGACATCTGTGTCGGTGAAGTCGTCGTTAATCTCGTCCATTTCGAGCACAACTGGTTTCGTTAGCTTATTCCTTCTCCGTCCCACCATGCGTGGTGTTAGTGTGGTGTCAGCCTACTGTCATAGGGTACCGATGCCTCTGCAAGAAGTACGTTGCACTGTCCCGGCATGCGTCCGGCAACGGGGTGGATCGCGAAGCGAACGTTGACGCCGCGGGAGCGTAGCATGTGCACAATCTCTGCCAGAGCGTACTGCGCTTTGGCGACTGCCATGCCGTATCCGACCACCTAATTCGGGTTAGCTGGGAGTTTGGTCTCGGGGGGGGAGATGACATACAATGACGACGTTCTCGGCGTTGATCAGTGCTTCAGACACGTCGTCCACGGTGGCCGTGGTAATCTTGCCCTCGATTTGCTTCTGCGCTTGCTGCGGCGCAGCGATCCCGCCGAATAGAACGTTGGTGAGAGATCGGTTCATGGCGACGCACTGAATTATTAGCAAAAATCATACCTATCGAGTGGAAGAGCATACCATGATGTAAGATAGAATAGAGCCGCTGACACCGATCAAGGATCCGACACTGGTGAGAAGGGGGTTGTCAAGCATGAGACCTTCAGCCACAAGGGCAAAACCGGAGTATGCGTTGAGCACCGTGATCACGACAGCTGCGCATAATTAGCGACAATCTATAATAATTTAAGGGAAACGTACGCATATCCGCCCCGCCTATAGCGGCAGTAGTCGTATATCCCTTGATGAAACTGAGGAGAGTACTGGCACCGAGACAGGTCGCTGCAATGGCCGGATTGGCCGGCGCCATGGTGAGGAAAGCTCCCATGGTGGCTGCATTGGTTCCCAGCAGAGTCGAGTTGATCACATGTCGACCGGGGAGGATAGTCGGTCGCGATGCCATGCGCCCGGCGAGCTTCATGAACGCCACAATCGAACCCGTGAACGTAATACCGCCTATCCGGTTAGCCTCGACCGCACAACTTCCCTCTATGTTCTTGGACGAGGGGGACAAGTATCATACCGATAATGACACCCATGTAGGCTGTTACCATGTGAAGGGTCGAGATATCACTGATATCGGTGAGCACACTTCCGATACTGGTCATCACGGCAGCAAGACCGACGACGGAGTGCAGTGCCGCAACAGTCTGGGGAAGTCCAGTGGGCGTGATCCGGCGACCAATGATAGTACCTAGTGGTGTGAGCATAATTCAACCCACGAACGATTTTTACATACCGACAACAGTGCCAACACCAGCAATGGCCCCGAACTGAGTCAAAGTCTCGGCATCAAACCCGGCCGCATACAAGGACGCAAGGATACCCGAGGCCACACCCAAGATACCGAAGATGTTGCCCCGTCGGGCCGTCTGCTGAGAGGACAGACCGGAGATCGAAGCTTCTCACGTCAGCGTCAAGTCTCAATCATAATTCCCAAGAAGACTACTCACCCATACACAGCAGACTGCTAACCAGATAGCCCGCCTGCACGATACCGGCCATGCCCGTGCTCGCGGCCGCAACGAACCCGCCCCCAAACAATGTGGCCGGAATGGCGTACAGCCATGGGTACTCGGGTGGGTCAGTGGGGCCTGGAAAAGTCAGTGAAAGAACCCCCCACAGTACTAAGCTACTCACGCTTAAACATATCCAGCATGCGCTTGGTGATCACAAACCCGCCTGACACGTTCATGCACGCCAAGAGAACCGAGGCAGCTCCGAGGTACTCGGGAACAGTCGTAGGGAAGTATCCACCGCCCATGATGAAAAATCCTCCAATACCCACCATACCTGGGGACCGTTAGCGGCGACTAGGCAGTAGACAGAAAGGGATCGACCGTACCGGAAATCGCGTTGGTGACGCTCATCAAAGGGGAGTGCAAGGCCGGAGCCACGCCCCAGACCGCCCGATATCCAACCAGACCGGCCAGACCAAAGGTCATCATGTTGCCCATGAAGATTGGGCCCGTGGCCTTGCCCAACGCTAGAGCGGAGCCCATTCCGGCAGTGACGGTCGTGACATCGCGAGTGGCTTTCTGCCACGGGGTCAGAGCCAGCTCCGCTTGCACCTTGGTTGGCGCAGCCGGTTCTGTCTTGGGGGCGGGAGGAGGGGCAGGACGTGGGGCGGGCGGCACGATTTCTCCATTCAAGGTGACAATTGAACCACGGACGACTTCATCGGATAGATCGACACCATACGACTTCTCCTGAGGCGCCATGGACAACAGGTACTTGGTGACGTTGTTCGAGTACAGGGTCGACGATTGAGTCGGTAGCCGGGACGGGAAGTCGGTGTATCCTGAAGCTGGTCAGCGTGTCTCGTAACACCCGTAATAATTTGTATACCCACCAATGATCGTAACATCGTTGTGGTTGACGAGCTGCCCCGGAACGGTTGCTTCGCAGTTACCCCCGGCTTCCGCCGCGAGATCCACGACCACCGAACCAGGTTTCATGGCGGCAATCATCTTGGGATGGGATTAGCTGTGTCAAACCCATGTCAAGGGAGCTCAGACCAACACACCTCTTTGGTGATCAGCTTCGGGGCCGGTTTTCCAGGAATGAGAGCAGTCGTGATGATGATGTCCACATCGCGCGCTTGTTCCATGAAGAGCTTCATTTCCGCCTCGATGAATTCCTTGGACATTTCCTTGGCGTAGCCACCCTGGCCTGCACCGTCCTCTTGGAAGTCGACTTCGACGAACTCAGCGCCTAGCGATTGGACTTGTTCTCGGACAGCAGGGCGGGTGTCAAACCCGCGAACGATGGCTCCCATGCGACGAGCCTTCTCTGCGTCAGCGTGGAATCATAGCAACATCCCTGCACATCTACTTACAGTTGCAATGGCACTCAGGCCAGCCACGCCGGCTCCGATGACCAAAACCTTACTCGGGGGAATCTACGCCAGTTAGTAAGTGAGAGATGCGACGCGCTCCAGGGGACACACCTTGCTAGAAGAGGGTGGTTAGCTTTGACCCAGCCAAAAATGGGAGGGAAACTTACCCCGCTGCAGTAACCTGACCAGTGAGAAATCGACCGAAATGATTAGAAGCTTCCAAAACCGCTTTGTATCCAGCAATGTTGGCCATTGAACTACACAATGTGAGCATGAAACATGGCAGCAGATCGGATTATGACCCACCTAAGAGCATCAAACACCTGCGCGCGGGAGATTCTCGGGATCATATCCATAGCAAAGGTCGTCACACCGCGTTGAGCCAGTTCCTCGACCAGAGGCTTATTCTGCGCGGGATACACAAACGAGATAACCGTGGTTCCTTTCTGGAGGGCCTGCACTTCATTGAAGGGCCCCTCCTGCTGCGGGCTGCGGACTTTCAAAAGAATATTGCTCTGGGAGTAAACCGTGGCCCGATCGACCAAGGTGGCTCCCGCCTGTTCGTAGATCTGATCCAGCATCTGGGCTTCCTCTCCGGCGCCACGTTCGACCAGCACACGGGAGAACCCTTTCTTGAGGAGCATGGCTACATTCTGCGGGGTCAGAGCGACGCGACGCTCCCCCGGGAAGGACTCTCGGGGCACGCCCACGGTCAAGGCGGAGTAGGGAACGACAGGGGAGGCATCTGACGCGCTGGTGGCGTATGTCCGAGTGGTTTGGGATTGTGGCGCGGGCAAGAGCTCGTGGTCGCGGCGGTAGGTGGCATAATTGGAAACCTGTCTGAACAGGAGGGCACCTGGTTGGGACACAAATCCCGTCAGTGACTGTGGAGAAGGATGACGAGCGATTGCTTACCAGAATGCTTCCCGATCAAGAACGACTTCCCTGGATGACCCTTGAGTAGCGCTCGACACGGCGCCCAGGCCGACCGCAGAGACAACGAACTCATGGTTGACGCAGCCACAGACCGACAGAAGAAGAGGACTGGATCTGAGCAGTATACGAAAACCTCATGCCAGGGCGTCGACCCACATGGGTTGGCTTAACCGAGGCAAAGAGAGGACGACAATAGTAGACCCGCGAAGGAACAGGATCCAGACGAAAAGGAAGCAGAAGAACAAGAGGAAGAAGTGGAAGAGAGTCCAGGAAGAGAAGGGGGAGTCATCGTTGGGTTTACCGACATAAGTCCGGTCACTTCAATCAAATCCTTTTCCTGCGTGGTGCCTGAGGCGGGGAGGGGGGATCACGATCGGTCAAAGCGGACCGATCGTCCACAGCCATTCATTCATTCCCGTCCAGCAAGGGGGGGGGTTAGAGGGGGCTAGGAGGGGTGGAGAGAATGATGTCGTTTCCACAAATCCGTGGCTTTGAATAATTGCTTGTTAAAGGAAAGAAGGATGAAACGGTATCGCCCCAACATCCATACGATGTGACCAAGACGTGGGATAATGAGGGGAAATGCGTGTGGGGAAGACAACCCCGACCGTCAGCTGCCAGTTGACTCCACCACTTGAAGGGGAGAGAAGTGCCGATACTCGGACGGATGGGGTTGGCAATGAATCTCTGGATTGATTTTGATTGTTTTAAATAGTCTTGGGAGCTGTCCATCCACACGGAGAGCGCTTTAGACATTGTGCATTGACAACACTTCCATCCTAGTCGAGTTACAACTAATGGTCTGTGTTTCCACCAGGGATTATACTGGATTAGATTGGATGGTACTGATTCGAAGCAGCAAACACGGAGGATCAAAGGAGATGCACCTCTGCCTGACGTCTACACGACCACATGGAATAGATATGATGAGCAGAAATAGAATCAAAGTAAGAAAATACATAAAATAAATATATATAATAAACAAATCTATATCAAGAAATCTTTACTTAGATTGAACGGCCCGAAGTAAACCCGATCACGGGGTCGAACTGCAGATTGTTGCCTGAGGCTGTCATCACCATCTTCATCTTTTCTTTCTTCCTCTTTACTCTTTACTCTTTTCTCTTTCTGTATACTCTCCAAGTCCACTGCAGTATGATACTCCCTCTTAGACCACGATCGAAACTACAGTCTACCAAAACACCTAGTTGCATCAATCCCTTCCACACCATGAAGAAAAACCCCCCACCGTGGGGTAAATAATGACATGATCACTTCAAGACTTCCAGGATGGAATCGACTCTATCGACGCACAGTAGTGACAATACCGGAAGACCATCTGATGGAAACCACCTAACGCTCACTGACCACCCAACATACACTACTTCAAAAATAATCAGGAAATGAGGAACCACAGAATAAACTCGGGCGGAGTGGCCTGCCTTAGTCCGGGACCCACGTTCGCCGTTTCTGGTTGGCACGATCGTCCTCATTTGCAGGTCCCTCTTCATCATTTCAACGTGCGGACCAGTCATCTCCGATTCAGCAACGATCGTACTTATCTGATTTTCGCTCATTTTTCTCTGCAAAACCATTGGTAGGTGGAAAGTGATGGGATCAGATTAGACCTTTCCCATCCTGTTCCCCATCGAAGTCCCGGTGTACTCCGTAAGCTTTAGGACCCGAAAAACCCTTTTTTTTTTTTTCCCTTGTCATTTTTTCGCTTTCTGTCAGGGCATGACCTGTTCCTGACATCAACACCAAACTTCAGAGTCATCCACAGGAACAGTGTCTTCAGTGCGGTGGTGTCTCTGCCCTTCCATGCTCTCATCCATATTGAAGCATGTACCCAGACCTCGCAGCCATGGCCCCACCGACCGTCCAACAGCAGGATTCCTTCGTCGACCAGGATCCCCTCGCCAACGACGGAGAAGAGGACAGAAGCCAGCGTGAATCTCAAGATGATGCAGCATTGTTGGTATGTGTCATTCTAAGCTTGCCGCCGTCCGATTGCATGTGCAATGCTAACATGTCGCAGAAAACCATGGGCTATAAGCCGGTGAGTCACAGTCAACCGAGCGAGCAGAACCAAGAGAAATGTCCCTGGACTAAGACAAGACCAGGTCTTGCATCGGACGTATAGTTTCTTCGAAAACTTTGCAACCACCTTTGGTAGGACAACCTAATGCTGGGATCGCCGGAGATTTCCTACTAACATGCCCAGCCGCGCTTTACTTCATCGGTGGGGTTCGTGTCACATTCAGTACCGGAATCATGGCTGGCGGGAATTTAGCCTACTGGTGAGTATTGCTCCAACAGCAGGATTGCAGCAATCTAACGTTGTGAAGGACGAGCTACCTTGTTACCATGGTTTTCACTTTCATCACGGCTGCCGTAATAGCGGAAGTCTGCTCCGCATCGCCATCTGCAGGCTCCATCTATTTATGGGCAGCGGAAGCCGGTGGTCCCCGGTTCGGACGGCTTCTTGGCTTCATTGTCGCATGGTGGAGCACGACGGCATGGACCACCTTTTGTGCCAGCAACACGCAATCGGCGGTCAATTACATGTTGGCTGTGAGCTCTCCCCTCTATAGCGCAAAAAATTGATCGCTAACGGGTTGCAGGAACTGACCGTGTTCAACGTTGATTTCCCCAAAGATACCAGCGATGTCAAATTCCGTGCAATCCAATGGATCTGCACCGAGGTGCTGCTGGCATTGGCTGCGCTCCTCAACTTTATGCCCCGTAAGTCGTCGCATGTATCTGTCCGTCCAACGCTGCTCACCATTGTACAAGCTCGCTATTTCCGGTTCGTCTTTTACTTCTCCTCGATGATCGTCATGCTGGACTTTGTTCTCAACTTAGTCTGGCTCCCCATCGGCACGCACAACACCTGGGGGTTCCGGACGGCCGAGGAGGCCTTCATGTCGACCTACAACGGCACGGGCGCCCCTCCCGGATGGAATTGGTGTCTGTCGTATCTCGCTACGGCCGGTATCCTGATCGGATTCGACGCCTCGGGGCACGTCGCCGAGGAGACCAAGCATGCTTCGGTGACGGCCGCGCGGGGTATCTTCTGGAGCACAATAGCGAGTGGCTTCGGCGGTCTCGCGACCATCATCTTGTTCCTCTTTTGCGCGGTTTGTCTCCCGGCTTAGTTCTTCTCTCAAATACTGACAGTAATAGCCGAACCCGGCGAAACTCTTCGAGTTTGGCTCCCCGCAACCATTCGTGCCGCTCTACGCCGCAGTGCTAGGTAAAGGCGGCCACGTCTTCATGATCATCATCTGTGTTGTCGCTCTATGGCTCGTATGTCTCTCTCCGCCTTGATTCCTTTGTCAGCCACACGTCAACTAATAGCGATCAGAACACCGCGATAGCCATCGTGGCCGCCTCCCGATTAGTCTTCGCCGTCGCCCGAGACGGCGTCCTTCCGTTCTCATCATGGGTATCCCGCGTCCACAATGGCCAACCACGCAACGCCGTAACCGTCGTTTGGGCCGTAGGCGCCATCATCACCTGCACGCTGCTCCCCTCCGACGTAGCCTTCACATCACTAGTCTCAGCGGCTGGCGTGCCCAGCGCCGCCGCATACGGCCTGATTTGCCTAGCGCGGCTCGTCTGCACACCACACCGGTTCCCCAAACCGCAGTGGAGCCTCGGCCGCTGGAGCAAGCCGTTCCAGTTCATCGCGGTGTTCTGGAACGGGTGGGTGGTGGCTGTGCTCTTCTCGCCGTACCAGTTTCCTGTATCTGGGGCGAACCTCAACTGTACTTGTTCCTTGATTTCCCATTTTGCTTGTATACGCTGTGCGCTAACTTAACTGACTTAGATGCACCTATCATCATGGCCTCCGTGACTATCTTCGCTTTGATCTCGTACGTGGTCATGCCGGAAGAGGCTTGGCTGCCGCGAAACCGCATCTCGCATTTCATTGATAGTAAGGGCGCGAGCACGACGGTAGAAGAGGTGGGCGTGCCCCCGAGAGAGGAGCAGGCTCACGTGCCTAGCGATGAACGGTCTCGGACTTAAACGGTCGCGCAGTGAACATTGTTTAGCATCTAATTATAACGGTAATCGTGATGGTAATCATAGATTGAGCTAGATTGATATTCATTAATATAATCCACTCAATAATTACTAAATATACCCAGTCAACCAGGGCCAGGGTTACCCCAACCCAATTAATTAGCTATCAACACCAGTCCACAAGCTCATTAAATCCGGAAATCAGATTGCGTGGACAGGGGGTTCCCTACCATAGTACTACCAGTACCCCACATACTATATGCCCTCTTATGTTCTCCATACACACCTCTACTCTGTACGTGGTACAGTGAAGCCTATACGTGGAGAACGACAGTCTTTACTCCGCAGCACCACGACGAAGAAAATCATAACGATCACCGTTAGCCCGTCTCCTTAGCTAGCTAGTTAGATAAAGAGATAAAGAGATAACACATCATCTGCCATCTACGCGTCTACCCCATACTATACTCCATACTCCATACACGACCAACTAATAACTAGTTAGTCAAAAAAAAAAAAACACTAGTTGACTGTTTACCGTTATGAGTGCGCTTTTTTTAGACCTCATAAGCAGTATGATTTAACTATGAAGTAACGGAATGCTATAAATAGGTGGTTGGCTCCAGGGGGGCTAGCGCTATCTAGTTAGTTAGCTAGTTAGGTGAAGTATAACTATTTAGTCAGTATGAAATTATGAGGGTAGGAGCGCATGTCGAGTGATTGGACTTGGCTGGGTCGAGGAAATTATAATCGGCGGGTTTGATGAGCGTTTGCTTTTTCAGACGGTGGTAGGTTTGGTTATCTATCTATTTACTCCGTATCTATCTATCTATTTATCTGATTGATTGATTGATTGACTTGTTGGTAGATTGGTAGATTGGTAGATTGGTTGATTGGTCGGTTGGATGGATCAATGGATCCCCCTGACATGGTTTTCAATTATGCTTCCTTTTGGGGGTGATTTCTGGAAGGATGAATCAGATGGAGTAAGTTGTTTCCCTCTTCTTTTGTATATAAGAAACTTTGGAGATATTGACTGTGCTGTGGACGGTGAATGGGATATACAATAAGGTCTGCGCATACCATGTCCTGCGAATCTGTACTGAAGGACGGAATAGCCTCAGATCGGCGGACCACTCAAACCCTGAATGTTGATAGATGCTCTGTACGACGAAGCGGAGTTAAGCAACCAGCCACGCGGGATCCACACGACAGCCAGTACCCCTTCAAATCTGCCACGGAGAAATCTTCCGTACGACTTACGCTGTCGTATCTGCTCCGTCAAGGATTGAATGGCCAAGAACTTCCCCTATTCCCGAGGACGGAAGGTTCAGGCCATCACCGCTGGGATGATGATCCATGCCGTCCTATACTCCTGGGACGATAACGTGCTATTTCCCCGAGTCCGACACGTGCAAGTACTCCGGAGAAAAGAAACTGTGCCGGCCATTCAAGGAAACCCTTGAAAATGCCGAGCTTAAACAGCCCAACCAGTTGATCATCCCCGCTGTGATGACATGCTACGGTGTGTAAAATGCCGCGAATCATCGCCCCGTAGAGCCCGGGTTGATCACCATGCGGCACACGCCGACCCTGAAGTTAGGGTCGACGGAGTAGTCAAAGATCGACTGCGGTTTGACCCCCTGGAAGGACCCAAACTCCCGAAGCTTTCAGAGTCAGATGCCGCCGCTAGTCATGGTTGAATTGTAATCAATTTTCTTTTTCTTTTCCCTTGAATTTTTCTGATTTTTTTTTTCTTCTCTTTTCTCTTTCCCTCATTTTTCCCTTGTTGAATTTTTAAGGTTTGTTTTCTTTCGCACGAGCTCCTGGTCGAGCGACAAAGCCAAAGAAGCGCAAACCAAGGATAGTCCCTCACCGAGCCCCTCTAGGAAAATGCGGTTGACTTATTTGTAGGTTCCCACAGTAGTGTACGGGGCGGGGACCACCCGCCCACTTTCGCCGCTAGGTGGTCTCTGAGGGACAGACATGCGAGATTATGGATGGATCGAGAAAGAAGCGTGCGTGCTGGGATGCTGGAAGGACTTACCCAAGTAATCTCCCCCCGCCTCCTCAGACGTCTGGAAAAAGCAAAAGCGGCATCCATTGTTCCAGTGCATCGGCAGTGGCGCACGGAGGAAAGGAACAGACCGACACCATCAAATCAAGATCCTCGCGGAAACAATTGCAAAGTGTTTGACGGGCGCATTAGTGACCAGGCGGCGCGAATCCTTCCCAGCATGGTTTGAACAACCATGCCCAGAGGAACTCGGGACTAGCTTCGTAGGTCGTCAAATGATAGCACACGATGACATGAGAGGGGAGGGGAGAGTGCGAAGACCATTCATCAGTGGAAATCGCATTAGTGGATCATGAAGTGGAGATACGCGACGAAGGTGGTCGACTGGGTTTATGGGGAGGTGAGGTCAGAATTTCGATTGGGCAGACACCAATGCGGTATTTTCTGTTCTTTTTACTTTTCTCCTTCTCGATTTTTTGACTTTTTCCATTTTTTCCGCTTTCTTCTTGCTTTGCCTTTTCTCTCCGTTCGTTTTGTCTTTCCTGCTGGAGCCCGTGTGTCTGGACCTGTGGTTGCCCGGTTGGTAAAAAGGTTATCCTACTGCCAAGCATTCTCAAACAGGTAAGGATCGGAGCCACGAGGAAAACGAGTTAGGCTGGGGGGAGCATGCGAAGATCAACCACTAAGGTCGATCAGCGGCCATCGCGCTGTTGAAGTGGGAACGGACGGTGATTTCATTTGGGGGTCAGAAGAAGGTTAAGTAAGAGGATGATGGATTCCAAACCGTCCAACTCAACGTTGTTTTTCCTCCTCGATTTTGCCTGGAGTTCCCGCCCCACCCAGGATGCCTCAGGTTTGTCCGGAGTAGAAGAAGTTCATTTTAACTTCAACTTCTTTCTGATGGACATGACTCTGTCTGTTAGCTTCCTTTGTATCCCTCGTCTCTGATCGTCTGCTGTGCGCCTTCCTGTCTGTCCTTTCCGCGCCGCTGCTTCTGTCCTTTTCGCCCCCCAACGCGGCTTATTTCTGAACCTCCTCCAGTCAAACCTCCGGTTGGACTCATCGGCTGCCCTACTGCTCCTCCTTCATGTCTCTACCCTACAGGTTCCTTCATTCCATCTCCTCGCCGCCTCATGGAGATTCACAGCGTCGTCTGCCCGCCCTCCTCCACTCCGCAACCTCAACTGTCCGCCACCACTCACCCTCCGGAGAAACGAAAACGAGTGCGCCGCTGGCATCACCGGGGGTTCACCGGCTGTTCGACATGTCGTCGCCGTCATGTGCGCTGTGATGAGGCCTCACCCTCGTGTAAGAATTGCACGCGGTTAGGGTTGGAGTGCGATGGCACCCAGGGTCGCATGACATTCAAGGTCTACGGACCCCCGCCACCGCCGTCGGAATCGTCATCGGCCCCGAAGAAGCGGGACAGGAGATCGATCTCGGGCACGCTGGATGTGTCTAGCGCAGACGGGAAAACAATCAAGCGGGAGCAAGATGCGGACGAGGAATCCTTGGATGGAGTGATTGTGTCGCCAACGACCGTGTCCGAGTCGAGACCGGTCGAGTACCGCTTCCAAGAGCCCATGGGTCTCGCGGGGTTCGAGGCCTCGTCATTGCAATGCATCGATGGTCGATATTACACGCATTTCATTGATCAAGTGGCGACGCTGCTTCTGATCTACGATAACTCCAACAATATCAACCCTTTCCGCCGGAATTTTCCCGACATGGCTCATGCCTCACACTCTGTGGCCAGCGCCATGCAGGCGCTGGGGGCTCTCCACTTGGCCAATACCTCTCACGGACAACAACGAAATACACACTTTCAGCATGCGATGGGCAAGTATGGGGAGGTAGTCAAGTCGTTTCGACAGAAGTACATCCAACCAGAGCAGAACGTTCAGCTGAGCGATTTCGCCACTTGCTTATTACTGTCCCTTTTTGAGGTGCGCGCACACATTCATGATACCACCGCTTTTCTTCAGTTTTCCCAGCTAATCTGAGCAGATGATGGATTCGCAAAATCACAATTGGGCGATCCATCTGAAAGGCGCCCGCGAAATCTACCGCATCCTCTTCCTTCCGAACAGCGATCCTGCCAAAGAAGCCGAACGCCTCGCCGAAACCAACCACCCCCTCCGAAATTTCCTCGTTTCTCTCCTTTCCTACCTCGATGTGGCGGGCGCATGTGCGACAAGTGACGGCACCGTGGTAGAGGGCAGCTACTGGCGGACGCACGGCGGTGGCTGGGAATATAATCTGGGGACGCCCAGCCTGTCATCTGACTCGGCCGACAGCCCTCTATTGACTGAACTGCGACAAGGCTGGTCAGTCATGATGGAGATCCAGGCGTCTGTCAGCGCATTCGGCAAGACAAAACAGCAAGGTCTCGCATCGCACGCGCAGCAAGACATGATCTTCAACGAGATCCTAGGTCGCTTAGTCGAATGGCGCAAAGCCGCCCCCGATCCGTTCCAGAAACTCGGTAGTCTAGACGAAGAAAGCCTGCGGTTGTTCCCGTACCCTGAAATCCTCGAGTACACCGGCTGCATCGAGGCGTATGAAAAGGCCACCAACATCTTCCTTTACAAGGTTGCCGCCGCAGAACGTCCAGATTTTCAGCCACCGCGCGCACTGATGGACGTCCTCGCGTCCCGGATCCTCGCTTTGATAGGCACGTTGGCTAAAGATGTCGGCCAGCTGGCGGTCTTGTGGCCGCTCTTCACTGCGGGTAGGGAAACGCGAGACGAGGGGGAGCAGAAATACGTGCGACAGACGATGATCGAGCTGCAGCGGTTTGGCTTTAAGGTATGTCTCACCCTCTTCTAAATCATTTCCAACGATCCGATCAGCCATGCTAATAGGAACGTTAGAACGTCGAAAAAGGCCTAGAAGAACTAGAGCACGCGTGGTTCAAACAGCGCAGCTTCCCAGAAGGATGGGTCGATCGAATGGACGACGTGCGATCCTCGATCCTGCTACCCTAATCGTTTCTTCTCTTTTTCTCGTCTCCAGCGTTGGTGCTGGGCTCTCACCACCTACTTCTCTCCCTTCTCCTTCCATACCCTATATCCTCTCCCCTCTCTATCTCATCATCTCCCCCCCTCTATCTCACCCTATGTGAATAAATCTAAAGGACCGATACTCATACTCGAGTCCTCCTTACTCATCCACGACACGATGTCATGGCCCCCAGCCATTGGGCAGCCCCAGCTGGTCATCAGTAGGACAGGCTCCTATGGCATGAATGACCGGGGTTTTTTTTTTCTTTGTACATGCTAATGGGAATGGGCGGTTCTGTTTCAGGTAGATGGGATCTTGATCGGATCAGCATTAGATAGATCTTATATTCCCGTGCTCTATATTATCATGTATATATTTGTTGGGTCTAGATACAGGACGGGATTTCGCTGGTATAAACGCACTGGTATATATGGTGGTGCGAATATTACACTGCTGCTGCTGCTGCTTGTTTCCTACTACTGATTCTAGATAAATATGTTGACCTGACATGTACGAGAACACCGATTAAGACCGATTAGAACAGTCAACTATTGATGGGGCTTCTGATGATTCATATCTCTTCAGGCTGTGGGAGATTGTAGATTGCATGCCCTACCAATAGAGGTAATAGAACGAAGCCAATGATACATATTGATATGGATATGTACATGCTACACATATGGTCCTTGCATTAAAATTCTGTTAGATAGAACAAATAGAGAAGAGGGGCTGTTTTTACGCCCGCAGAATTAACTGTAAATGTGTCGGATCGGTCTGTGACCGTCCATCGCCCATGCTCTACGCAGAGCAAAACTTTTCATTTTTCACCGGAAGAGGCCTCAACTCGTGTCCCTCAACTCGTGTCGGTGAAGCTTCGACTCTCATCTGAACTCTTTTGCTACCCTTATTCTCTTCTGTCCGAATCGGGCGTGGTGGAGGTGGCTTCCATTTCCTTGCGGGTGTCGTCGCCTGCCACCAAGCTGTCCGGCCGCGCGACAATGTCCCGCTCGAGTTGAGCCTTCTCTTCGTCCGTTGCGTCGGTGAGATTTACGGCGACTTCTTCGCCGAAGTTCTTGGCGATCTCCTCCAGTGTGAGGCGGGCGGTTTCGGGGAAGAAGAAATAGATTACTGGATGGGTCAGTGGGCGAGGCTATAGCTAAACCAGGGGAAACGCGTCTTACTGGGAATGAAGACAGCCGACCAGCAGATGATCACCAGATAGTACTTCCAGCCAGCGTCGGCGAAACCCATCGGGGCAGTTTGAAGCAGAATGAGGGTCGCTAGATCATCAGTAGGGGCTCACAACCGGTCAGACTACAGGACATACCGGCAAACTGTCCGAAAAGCGAAAATCCCATGCCAATTGGTCGGATCTCGGTTGGGAAGATTTCCGACACGTAGAGGTACATCGTGGTGTCGCAACAGGTTCTACATCCGATGAGCACCAATTCGGCTTGAATGTTAGAAGGACACTCACCCCTGGAAAGCCAAATACGCAAACATGAAGAAAATTCCGAAGCCGTTTCCGACCTTGTTCGTGGTGCCGGCATACTCGGCCGTCATTGCAGCTAAACAGCTCGTGGTGACGATAATTCCCACAAAACCGGTGATGTACATGCCGCGACGCGAGTTTACCTTGTCATGCAGCCAAGCACCCAGAGGATTGTAAATGACACCTGAATAAAAAGTGAGCAAAAAAGGGCCGATACAATCATCAGGGTTTCTCACCCGCTGTGGTTAGCCAGACGGCAGCAAGAAGCAAGGGCATCGATCCGGTCTCTCCCAGATTCGTATACAGGATCACGGCATAGTTGTTCTGCCAAGGGTTAGCCTAATTCCCCGACCTGAGCCTGTTAATACTTACGATGATGAGTGGACCGCCAAATTCAGCACCCCACTGGGTGAGAAAGCCGATGGCCATTCGCTTCCTGTAGGACGGCTTCTGCAGCACCGCTTTCCACACGCTACCATACGTGGCTAGTCGCTCCGCTTCCAGACGGATCTGTTCCTTTGTTTGGTAGAGTTCCTCCTTCGCGACGAGATGCTGGGGATCATCCGGCGATGCGCGGAGCTTCTCCAGCACCACCTTGGCCTCCTCTAATTTGCCCTTGGAGATGAGCCACCGCGGGGATCGAGGCAGCCATGGGGATCCCAGCAGGAGGACCAGAGCCGGCAGACACTGAAGGCACAGCGGAAACCTCCACCCAAAGGTGCCCAGCTTTCCCTCGGCGTAGTAGCAAGCGAAGCCAACCCATCCGGCCAGCATGTAGCCGAAGACGAGGAAGATGGCGTGGTGGCCGACGAGCCAGCCTCGGCGGAAGGCACTGGACATCTCCGAGAGATACATGGGACACACGGTCACGAGAATACCAATTCCGAGACCGCAGATAAAGCGACCGGCTTGGAACATCCTTGAATAAGTCAGACGTTGTCCATGTTCAGGATGGGGTACAGACATACTCAATGGAATTTGCACCACCTTGGAGGGCGCCTCCAAATAAGGAAAAGAAGGCCCCCAACTGAATGTTGACCTTTCGCCCAAAGAACTCACACGACCACATGATGAATAGGGATCCTACGGCCCCTCCGGCACTGAAAACACCATTGGCCGTGGCGATGACCGGAGTGGTGACGGTAGCATACGCAGGGTCTTCCTCGGTGGGTAGGTTGAAGTAGGTATACCAGCCGGGCTGACCGATGGTGCTGGAAATGATGGAGGCGCAATAACCGTAGGTCTGTGAGATTGGTCAGCTGATGAGACGGACCCCTTGAGGAAGGAATCCAGGGAGGCACAGACCAATGACCCAATGGCCACAAAGACTGAGACCAGCCGATTGTACACGCTGGTCTGCGACCCGAACGTCCCCATGATGGTTGAATTGGAGTTGGGAAGACCAGGCTGAGGCGAGAGTGGGAAGCTGACAAGACTCAACCAAGCAAGGCCGTCAAGAGTCAATAAAAGTCAAACTGCAGGGTCAAAGAATAAAGCAAAAATAGAGACCGGTGAAGTGGAACGTGGCGGCACGTTGCACCAGGATGATGAGACCGGGATTGGGAACAATCGCAGGAAGACAAAATAAGAGAAGCAACTAGTCGATAAAATTTTGAGAGCTAAAAAGTTCAAATAAGAGCTCTCGGCAGAAACAACGGTCCCCTTCTTGGGTGTGGCTTTTGCGCAAACCTCATGCGAACCCGTTCGTTTGGGGAATGCGTCTAGTCCACACCTCCGTAGTGCGGATGACGCAGTAAGGAGAGAGGAAGCTAGCTTCCAGACCACCCTTCAGGCCTCCCCTTCAACCGAGGACCAGGTTGCCTGAATCGTGCCAGTCCATGATAGGATGAGATAGACTAGCATGAGAAGATCATTGGTGAGAGTGGACTGGGGGGAGGACGACAGGTCCCACTCCAAGAGATCTTCAACCAACCGGGGAGAAAAGTGGACAGTCACACTTTTTGTCATGATAAGAGAGAGAAAAAAGGTTCAAAGTTCTCCACCGAAACTATTGGATAATTTAGTGGCATGGTTTAGAACTAAGAGACGAGACTTAGCCAGAGAAGACTGGCGGAAGAGTAGAAGAGAGAGAAAGAGAGAGAGAGAGAGAGAAGAGGATGAAGGAGACTAAGTCGACACCTGATGCACGCTAGTCTGCCTGAGGAGAAAAAGACATTCCTCAGGCTCAAAGTACCATATCTGATCCTTGCCTGAGGTACATTATCGTCCTAAGGTACCCAAAGTTACTAGTATATCAGCACATATTCCCGAGTAGTGTTGCAATACAATATACAATAGATTAACCCCAATATCATGGATGGAACATGACTGCAGTATCAATTATATAGAACCCCAATACGACGTACTATCCAAGGTCTCATGAAGATTCTGCATCGTCTCCATCCGGCACGATGGAAGGCATCTCAACGGCCCCGTTTAGAGTGGGGCATCTGTTAGCTGCCTTAGCTGCCTTAACCACCTTCTCCTTTGAGCGGGAATCCACCCGGGAAAAGAACACACCCACTCATCTTTGCTTCCTCTTCCCCCTCCACTTTCCACCACTCCCCTCCGCCCCACTTCCTCAGCCTCGCTCGGCCGTCGAATGGATATCATCCCTGTTCTAACTTCGAATGTCGAATACACTTGTATTTTGGTCCCGTGTGTCGGTCTCTCAACGAGACTTGTGCCACAACGTACAGCGATCGGCATGGTCGTCGGAATGTCTGCGTAGGAACCCGAATTGACACCGAAATAATTAGTGCGATGAGACTCAGACATAGTCTGGATATCGGGTCGGAGGATTAACCCGTCTGGATGGTGAATCCTGTATACGATTGTGTCCAGTGTCTACAAACTACGAAGACTCCCTATGTGGCTCGGTGTCAGTTGTCCATGGCTTCTTCCCAATTGGTCCTGAAAATCCACCACCCAGTCAGTCCCACACGTCGGGTTGATCAATTACTCTGCTTTGACAGCCGCCATTACCCCTCCTTTCTAACCCATCCGATACGCCTGTCGAGTGGCCGGAACATGGATCCACTGGAGAGGTGGGACATCAACGAGCCAAAGCTTCCACAATGAGTAAGCCAGCGTTGATTTAAAGCACATGACGCCGTTATGCCACACAGATAGACACCCTTGCATGGAGCTTACATACGGAATTCTTCTTCCACTGCCGCCGTCGTCTCAATTACCGCCGTTGTGGGATATTGCCGTGATTGTCTCGGATTGATCGACCACTCCTCCGTACACCAATAATGGCAGCCCCTTCCCCTTTTGATACCCCCTTCGACCAGCTCCCCAACCCTAGACAGGTCTGGGTTGGGAAACCGGGCAGCTACGAGGAAGGTTTGGGAAAGCTGGCTATCCTGACCCCAGATGTGGTCGCCAAAGCGGCGGCCGCCGAAATTAGAACGGGCCGGCGTGTAACCATGGGATGGGACATGACGAAGCTCGACTATCCTAATCTGAACCGCCAGCCATGCCAGCATCAGATCGTCCCGCTCCTGGGTGGGGTGGCCTTCGATGACATCTTCACCATGAATCCTCGTACGTTCCGTTGCCTTGGACCGTTTGGGCCTTGGCACCCCAAGGCTAATGTGTTCTAGAGCAAAGTAGCCAGTGGGACGGACTCCGACACTTCTCTCAACCGGTGCCTGGCCAGACGCAGCGACTCTTCTACGGTGGCACCACGAGCGAAGAAATCACCGACCGGAAGAACGACCGCATCGGTCTACAGCATTGGGCACGAGAAGGCATTGCAGGTACGATCCACTTACCCAGCTGGTAACCTCCATTCGTCCAACATCTGAAATGACCACGATAGGCCGGGGGGTGTTGATCGACTATGCCACATGGGCCGAGAAAAAGGGGATCAAGTATAGTACCTTCTCGACACATCAGGTCCGGCTCGCCGATATTCTGGAAATAGCGCGAGAATGCAACATCACCTTCCAGAAAGGGGATATCTTGTTGGTTCGGGTCGGAGTTACCAAGGAGTGGGACACGATCATGACCGATGCTCAAAAGCAGGAGTACTCTAATAACCCGAGTCCCTTGCATGCAGGGGTGGAAGGAACCACTGACGTGCTTCGTTGGCTGTGGGACACTGGATTTGCCGCCATTGCGAGCGATTCAATTAGCTGGGAGGTGAGACGGCCGTTGACTCCAAGATGCAACATCGACCGTTAGACTGACAGGGATGCTATGCGCAGGTTTACCCACCCCAAGCGGATGTTTTCCTGCATGAGTATGTTCTTGCAGGATGGGGGATGCCAATCGGTGAGTCGACCCGGCCGTTGGTCAACGGAGTCCCACACTAAAGGGCTTATGTGACTGATCAATTCCTCCATCAGGCGAGCTGTTTGACCTTGAAGCGTTGGCTCGTATGTGCCAGGAGCATCAGCGCTGGAGCTTCTTCGTTGCGTCCATTCCCCTGAATATGCCTGGGGGAGTGTCATCCCCTCCAAATATCATGGCAATCTTCTAGACCCATAGTTGGGAGTGAGTTCAATATTCGTTTACATTCCGTACCCGGCATCATATCAATATCTGCTGCAGACAGAGACTGCCGATACGCCATGACTAGGATTAACATCCCCTCTCAATTTATCACATTGTCAAAATGAGCTATAACATTAAGCACATGACCCATTGCGTACGGAATACTGTTGAAGGCACAGAAAGCTGAAGGGTTGTTTTTGATCTTTCCCCCCTCTATACGCGGGGTATCTTCCAATGCATGAGGCCGATCGGGGACGTGTCAAAACTCTATGGTTTGGTTGCTGATCAGCCAATACTTGACATCAAACCTCGGCTGGAAGGTACTTGATTATACGGGGTGCGTTTTGCATCGGAACAGCAACCCTGCAATCCGTAAGTAGACCCATAATATGCCGTCCGCGTTATTAATTTCGGATCATCCGACGATCATTTGACTTCTATCACTTTAGCTGAAACCATGTCATTCGGAGCTACGGTGGAGCTCGCCTGTGGACGCGAATTTCGAAGTAGTCTCGAATAGTGTATTTAGCTTTGGAAGGAGAAGAACGTGCCGCACGGTCGCCGCGCTGGTTGTACGATCGATCGAAAGGCTTAATCATGCAAGGATGATATCTCCAACTGAAATCCTTGAATTTGACATCTAGTATCTGATTTCGTTGGCATTCACTTCGAGCCCATCTATCAGAAAGGAACAGTAGCATCGCTATATGGGAACATACCCACCTTCTGGCAGGGTCATTTTCTACCTAAAACCTCTCCAGTGGTGCAGTGGGGCCTGCGAAAAACCGATCAAGCCGGGGCGGTGCCACCCGCGAATCGGCCCACGTCCGGGACTCGCAGTGACGGTCCGATGGCCGCTAACCCCAATCTAGCACTGAAGTTCGACCCCATGGCCAAACCACATTGATTGATCTTTCGTGTCTGGAACTCGGTGCATCTTCGTACCTTTGTCACTCATCTGTTGTCAGCCAAATCGTGGTAATCACTCTTGAGACAATGACCGCTCCGATGGAAAAATTGGCTTTATGGGCCCGAAGTCAAAGCAATCTGCAACCCAAATCGGCCAGCCTATGAGATAATTTGCACGCTCAGTTACTGGCTGTTTCACGGACGATCATATATCGTGTCTATTTTTGGCCTGAGTACCCGGGTCGAGAATCTGGTAGCAGAACTTGAGATTTGCATTTGCGGATCGTTAACATTTCAACCCGACAAGGAAAGAGTCATCCCAGTCATATGGCTGGTGGGGAGCAGTGACAGATGGTCGCGGAATAATATGATGATGGTGTGATACGATGTGCGACTGGTGAATGCCATGTGGGGCATTCTATCATCTTGTTCCTGAGGTTTTTCGTCTGTTCTCCTTTTGACCCGTCATATCGTGATTTTACAGATATCGACTGCTTCGTACTTCTGCATGGCGGCGCAATCCGCCGTCCTATTAACTTCCGTTTGAACTGTGGGGAGTTTGGACCATCTTCAGGACCCCTGTGATGAGTAATTGTACGGGAAAATGTCTCGCTGGGGATATTCGACAGGTCCCACCATATGGAAATGAAGGGCATTGTAGCAATTTGCAAGTAGCATCGTATGGCGGGTTCCACCAACATGGCGATCCAGTATTCTGGGAGCCTCGATGCATCCAGTAAGGGCGCCGACTTCTGGAATGATGACCAGGCTCACAATATTTGTCAGAGCCAATAGAAGCAGGCTCAAGGACGAACGGATTCCCAAATTTCTCTGTATCAACGATGTACCGCTTGGCAGCAACATTCTTGCCAATAGTATCTGCCGGCGGACTGAAACAGGTGTGCACAGCGAGAAGATCAAGTCTGCACGGCTTATTCTCTATCTCAATACCACCTTTCCCCTGGAGTTAGTGGCACCCAGCACGACTGATTATCTACAAATGGAGGTTAGTGTGCAGTTTGCATCCCCTGGCGCTCATGTTCGAATCTGAAATATACAGTGAGCCTCCCATTGCGCGAACAATGCGCCTGGCGCTCGGTTTAACCTGTCGAGCTATCAAGTTTATTTATCTAATCACCACCATCGTTCAAGTTTTATTAACCCTAGACTGAACCCCAACGCAGACGCAGCTAAGCACTAGATAGTCCCAGTATCTCCAACAAGACCGTGACCACGATGGCTGCTCTCGAGTTGAGCGGACGAGATATGGCGTCGCCGGACCGGTCGATGCAGAAGTGGAACTATGCAACGCAGTCACTATGCATTGGGGGGATGACTATATTTTTTTCGTTGCGGGTATATACTAGGATGTTCATCTTGAATGGGTTTACCAAAGAGGACTGTGAGTCTCATCGAGCCCTATACAGCAAAGCGAGGGTCACGGGGGCTGACTATTCCAGGGATATGCTTCGGCGCTTGGGTATGAAGGTTACCGTTTCTGCGTGGATGTGTTCTCACTGTGTATAGTTTCTAGGGGTGAGCTACTCTATCGTCGCACTCATAAGTACGCACTCGTCTTGCCTTGTCGCACCCGTCACTAACAGCATTGCCAGTGAGTCACTTCGGAGGCGGAGTACACTGGGATGATGTCCCAGACGCACACCATATCCCGTTCCAAAAAGTAAGTCAACCAGGACAACCTCCACGAGCGTCGCTCACACATGTCCAGACCGTATACGTAACAATGGTCCTCTACGGCCCAACCGCCTACCTCACCAAGCTCTCCCTACTATGGATCATGACGCGAGTATTTAGCCCATTTCGCAAATCCGTCATCTTCATCTACTTCTTCCTAGGTCTGATGCTGGCATACTACATCCCCGCCGTCATCGTGAAGATCCGCATCTGCGACCCGATCGCCAAGTTCTGGGTGCCAGATCTGCCGGGGTCATGCCTGGACCAGTCATCCATCATCCTAGCAGACGCAGTCGTCAGCGTAGTCAGCGATCTGATCGTCTTGCTAGTCCCGTTGCCACTCACCGTGCGCCTGCAACTGCCCTTGAAGAAGAAAATGCGTGTCATGGTCATCCTCGGAGCTGGCGGACTCGCCTGCGCATCCAGCATCATCCGACTGGTCCTGATTGTGCTGACGGGGCAGTCTAAAGATGCGACCATTGCCTTTATGCGGGTGAACATGTTCGGGTACGCCTCCCATCTTTCTCCATACTCCATGTATACAGTAAAGGGTATCACAGAAAAACTCACCAAAATAATTTCTACAACAGCAACGCTGAAATCGCCATCGGTGTCATCTGCGCCTGTCTGCCCGCAATGTCCGCCCTCGCGCACAAAGCCAAGACCGAATACTCCAGCCGCCGCGCCACTCAGAGCTCGACGTACCAGCTCAGCAAGTTCAAGAATCCGACGACGAGTCGCACGGACCGCAGCAGGACTCGCATGAGCAGCATCATGGACCACAGCTCGGACCAGTATATCCTTATGCCGGAGGAGCCGAAGACGGTTAAGGGGGATGGAGAGAGGGAGAGGCCGGGGCTGGAACAGGGGATTACGAAGACGGTTGATGTGGATGTTTTTTCGTCTGTTGCGAGGTGATTCTTTCTTTCTTTTTCTTCTTCGATTCTGGCTTATTTTGGCGGGTCTATATGATGATACTACATCTTATTATGCTTATATACCATTTTTCTATTGTATCAGACTCCATATTAGATTTACATAAATACCAATCCATCCCCCACAAGTAAAGCAGTCAATCAATCCAAACAGAGAAAGATACTAATCAATCCAAACCCATCATTGGCAATATGTAACAAGTAAAGAGGTAAAGAAGTAAATAAAAGCAAACAAATCACCACGCTATACCCGCGCCCAGCGCGTGGCGTCCCAAACCCTACCCATCTGGGGCGAAACGCTCACCATCAGGGCTGGAGATCCCCTGCATGTTGGTGTTGTTTGGGATGGTTAGTATTTGAATTGTGGCTGTGTGGGGGTTGTATATCACGTCAGATTTGATTTTTTCAGTTGGAGAAATATGATAGTGTGGGATCTGGGGGGTTGCAGACTTGTTGGTGGGAGGAGTATACTCTATGGTAGAGAGGTGTAGGTATAGAAGAGGTAGATAGGTGATTAGGGCACAACACATCAGAAAAATCCAAGCCCTAATTGAACACCGACTACAAGGTGACTGGACTACACTATTTCTGGGGAGTATGAATACAGCTAATTTATAATACTATTTCCATGCAGATTAAATCACCAATAGACAATCACTAAGAAGATACTACTACCCAGCTACCTAGCCAGCTATATAATAGATGGACAGTCACACAGACACGACGTACGCATCACACCGCACTGCATTTGGGGTACCAATGCCGTGCTATTGCTTTTGTGTGCTATTCTGATATACTAGTGGAATCATTACTCTGTTAAGTGGGATGATACCTTTGGATTGCACCCAGCTAGCTGGCTGACTCGTGCGACAGGGGGAGAGGGAAAGGCGTTGGTGGGTTGCAGTTAATCGGCTATTGATTGTTTGGTGTTGCGCTATCTTGTTGCTTTTTTGAAGGTGTGCTCCAGTCTAGTTTGGGTTGAGTGGGTAGATCACGTATACACTAGTTGTATAGTAATAGACATATAGACATATACAGATAGGAATCTTGCAGAGAATACCATAACATTATATCTATGCCATTGTATCCATGAATCCCTATGTCTCCCTATGTCAAGCCCATTACTAGCATACAATAATCAATACAATGATACTCCGCACAATACGATAGAACAGAGCAGATTAGAATAATAATGCTATAGTAAGACCTCGTATCCGGCATCTGCAGTGAACTATAAAAAGCACCCAACAAGCCCTATCCCAGAAGATCAGCCCATCCTGGCAATCGCCCCCCACCCAAATCCCTGCCCTAGACGAGCCTGCATCAACAGCGTGTCATTCGCTTGCGCGAGTATAGCTGACTTGATCCGGAAGATAGTGAGAGAGTGTGTGTATGTGTTGAGCAAGTATGAGCCGATCTGATCTGAGCTCAGCTAACCTAAGCTAGACAGCTACCTACCTACCTACCTACCTACCTACCTATCTCCCTAGCTGGTGAATCCCAGCCTTCTCCACGCGATACATTCCAAACAGACCTATCTAGGATAACTGTACCTGTCTGTCTGTCTTGCCCGTGTTGTGTTGTGCGAGTCTGGGTGTCACGTCCATGACTCTTTCGTGAGACGGACGTAGATTGACTCGGATCTTGACGGGAAAGACATGTCTTGCCTGGTTTAAATTGGGTCTGGGTTTGGGGCTGTGGGGGTTTTCCACGTAGTTGCTTATTTCTTTGTCAATTTATTGATCTGCATTTAATGCGTTATTTGGTTCTACGGATCGGTTGCTGAGTTCGAATACTGACTGTGATTATGACTATGATTACTGGGTTAGTATTAGGTGTGTGTGTGTACTCTGATCCGTATTGGAGCTGAGGATGAGGATGGGAAAGGATGGTATGTGTGGATAAGCGTGACAATGGGGATGAAGATGACTAGAGGATGAGGGTGAAAACAAAGACAAAGAAAGAATTAACAAACGACAATGTAAATAATAAATTCAATGTGAATGTCAATGTGATAATGCAAGGGCTGTCATCCCTGTCCTGCTACTAGTCCCCATTCCATCACGCCGGTAGTGCAAGTCCCAAGACATAGATGTCAAGTCGTGCGCCGAAAAAATCAGATAGATAGATAGATGGGTTAGTAGTCAGGTATAAATACACGTCAACGAGTCCAATTCAAAACCCCCCAATCCATACATAAATCCAAAATGGCTACCGCGTACAACGAAGCCGTGGACATCATCCGTCCTGTCGAGTATCCTTCCCTAACCACCAGAAACGACAATGATAGAAGCATAATTTACCTCGACCACGCCGGCGCCACCCTCTATCCCCGCTCATTGATCACCTCCTACACGGCAGACCTCCAATCCGCCATATACGGCAACCCACACTCGGAGAGCACGCCGTCACGGGCGTCCAGCGCACGCGTGACCACAGCCCGCACACAGCTCCTCCACTTCTTCGGAGCTGACCCACGCCACTTCGACCTCGTCTTCACGGCGAATGCCACCGCGGCTGTGAAGCTCGTGGGCGAGTGTCTGGAGCGGAGGGGCGGCGGCCGCGGCTTCCGCTATGTGTATCACCAGGATGCGCATACCAGCCTTGTGGGCGTGAGGCAGACGGCGGAGGAAAGTGTCTGTCTTGAGGATGATGCTTCTGTGGAGAGGTGGATTCGCCGTGGCGGGTCGGCCTGGTCTTGGCAGGCGAGGCTGGGGATGCCGAGGAGGGAGGAGATGGTTACCCTGTTGGGGTATCCGGGACAGAGTAATATGACAGGGAGGCGGTTGCCGAGGTCTTGGTATGTTCTTGACTGCATTGTCATGGATGAGGTTGCTAACGAATGTGTGGCAGGCCAGCGCAGATTAGGAGCAATAGCGCGCACAGAACCACCTACACGCTGTGGGACGCTGCAGCGCTTGCTTCAACGAGTCCGCTGTCGTTGTCGGACGTGGACGCCGCGCCGGACTTCACTGCCGTATCGCTGTACAAGATCTTCGGCCTGCCGGACGTGGGGTGTCTTATAGTGCGCAAGGCGTCTGCACACTTGCTAGTCTCGCAAGCGCGCTACTTCGGCGGGGGCACGGTGGACATGGTGGCGAATCCAAGTCCGGGTTCGTCGTCGTCGTGCGCTTGGCACGCTGTGAAGACAGACACGCTGCACGATGCTCTTGAAGATGGTACGCTGCCGTTTCATTCTCTGCTGGCGGTGGGGCACGCGGTGCGTCTGCACGAGGACCTACTCGGCGGTATGGCGCGCGTGTCGGCACACTGTGCGTTTCTGGCGTCGCGGCTGTATGCTGCTCTGGACGGGCTGCGGCACGCGAACGGCAGCAAGCTGGTGCGCGTGTATACCGGCTCTGGGCGGGCTGCGTTTGGCGATCCGACGCTGCAGGGTCCGACTGTGGCGATGGCTGTGGTGGATCCGAGCGGTAGGGTCCATGGGTATGCAGATGTGGAGCGCGCAGCGGATGCAGACGGCGTGTATCTTCGGAGCGGGTCGGTCTGTAACCCTGGGGGGATGTCTTATCTGGGGTGGACGAAGATGCAAGACAGGGTGGCTGCGTTTGAGGCGGGGCATCGCTGTTCGGCGCCCATTCAGGAGGTGGGTGGGCGCGCGACGGGGATCGTGAGGGTGTCTTTGGGGGCCATGAGCAGCTTGGGGGATGTGGATGGGTTTGTGGAGTGGTTGACGCGGAAGTATCTCGATGTTTATGTGGATGATCGGGGTTCCAGCTCCTTTTCGCTGGGTGCGTTCAAGGAGACTGTGGAGGAGGGGATAGTGGCGAGGAGGTACGATGCGTGCATAGTGAGGCTGGTGAGGGGCTTGGTCAGGTTTAGATGATCGTGTGGCATAGCCTGCCCTCATCCCCAGACCCGCCAAGGCCGATATCGTCCTTGTGCCACAGACGACCAACTCTGTCTATTCCCAAACGGAAATATGTCTCAGTTCGAGTTTCCTTGCTTCCGAGGCTCTGTTGCTTCCCGATGACCGTGGGACTTATGCCGGATCGACAAGGGGTGTTCCTGCAGATGGGGCCTGGAGTGTTGTCGCCGCAGACAAGTAATGTTTGATCAAGTGAGACATCTTGCGTCGCTAGGTACCGTACCTACCTCGGTCGTGGTACTCGACTCAATATACATTTTTAGCCACCAGTTGGCTGGTCCAGGTGACGCCGGGATACTGAGACAGTGGCTCGGAGGTTACGACCAAACCGATGGATCAAACAGCGACAGGTCCTCCTCCAACAATCCCACCATATGCTGGTTCCCCGAATACCAGTTCCCCAGTGTCGACGGCGGCACTGTATTCGGGAGAGAAGAAGCCGAAGCCACCGGCATTGGGCCAGCCGTCTCGCCGTCCTCCATCGGCGCGGGGGCCAGTCCCAGCGCGCTGAGGTACGTGTCAAACTCTTGGCCTACAGACGCCATTGCGTCGCTCTCCTGCGTTCGCGCCTGCGCTTTCGCTTCTATGTAGAGCCGGGCGACGCTGCTGAGCACGTGGCACAGGCGGTGCATTTTGTCGATTGCTTCGGAAGACGCACGGTGTGGTTCGAGAGAGGTAACGAACTCTTCGAGACGGTGGAGATCCGTCCGCGACGAGATCTCGATAGTGTGGCAGAAGAGGACTATAAACGGGACGAACGGGGAGAAGAGGATGGTCCAGTGGAGGTATGAGCATTTGGTGTGCTCAGTACTTTCCTTCAACATGATCATGCAGTTTTGGTGGTATTCGAGAGCGGTCCGCGCGGTCTCAATGCATTCTTGAATGAAAGTACCCTGAGAGCCCACGGGTGGCGGGATGGCTCGGTAGATTAAGGTCATGATCGACTGGCGGGATACCTCGTCGGCTTTGAGGTACATTATATCCATGTCGGAGACATTATTTAGATTACCGATCAGTTCCTATCTAGTTAGTTTACGTAGCAAACACAGGGGGAGAGCATACCGCGAAAGGCTCCATAACTGTCCATTGCATTTCGGCAGCCAAGTGACGAGCGTGCACCGCTCGCTCACTCTCCGCTTGGCACAGCGCGGCGGGACTGTACAGCTGCTCGTATATCTGGCCCTGGATCCGGGCGAGCTTAATCCATAACTGGTACACATGCTCCCACGGCTCGGCAATGCCTTCCAACTCAATTTTCCAAGGCAAAGAAATATCGTAGTCCTGGATGGTGGACGCCCGGCCTAGGCGCAACGCCAAGGGCTTATCGAGACAATAGACCGACCAGAACAGGCGGAGTTTTTTGTCTTTAACGCCTTTGCCATCGTGCTCCATGGATGACGAGCGGTGGTACCCCAGAGTCTGGCACAGACGAGACGCAGCTGAACTCAGGGTGAAGGCGAAAGACGGTTTCGAAACTTCGATGGCGTATATAGCCTATTGGTCAGCATCGCCACGGCAAAGGGGAGGACGGTACACACTCCCAATGCGAGAGCCTCGATTGACTCATCCCGTGCAGGCATCAGAAGACTCAAGCTCGCCAACGCGGTCTCCAGATTCGTGCGACAGAGCTGGGAATATCTGCCGTAGGCCTCCTTCATCTCGGGCTCCCCGTCGTAGTAAGTAAACTCGTCAAACAGATAGTACAGACATCCGTTCACCACGATGAAAGTGGACTGGGAGTAGTCCTCGGTAGAAAAATAAACTTCACGACACGCTTCGGTCAGACGTTCCGAGGAAACAAATGGGCACAGTCCGTTCATGGTGGACGCCGGGTGTTCTTCACGGGTTAGCACAATCCCATGAAGAGAGGGAGAGATAGAGAGAAAGATACCTTTGAGCCGGCGGAGTATGGACAATACCATCTGGCTAGGCGGCATAGCGAGCTCGCTCAACTCGGGACTCAATCTCACTTTCTGACTGGGAAAGCGAGCTTCGCGGAGCGACGACGGGACCTGATTATCCTGCATACTGACCATCTGCTTGAGTGTCGCGAGGGCCGCTCTTATCTTCGGGGTCGACATCTGGAGGGCACTACGAGATACAGCCGACTCGAGGAATTCGCTTGCGTAGGCCGAATGCGCCGCCAGAGATGAATTGCCTTCAAATGCAGGGGCCATCTCATGCTGTCTGAGCGTGGTCGTGGCGTCGGAGACCTGGCCTGGGGCAGACGGACTCATCTGGTTCGATGTCGGCGTGGGTTGAAGACACGGCTCCGTGGCCGTTGTGTTTGCGCCAGCTTTGAGCTCGTGGAGAATTTGCTCGATATTTCCCAGGCGCTTTTCAATCAGGTCGATCTTGCGTTCACTGTTGACTCGTTAGGAGGGTTTGCTGGCCATGAACGCACGTCAGGGGAGGGGTGGGTCTACTATTGACTAGAAATGAGCACCCGCTGGCGCTGCTCGCGAGGTTTTCGACCCGCACCAGTCGAGCGACAGACAATGCTTGAACTGCGACAGTTGGAGCAGGGAGAGCGCTTGTCGCAGCGTATCTACATAGATGGCACAATGACCCTGTTAGACGTATTCCAGGCAGCCTGCATCTCACGACCTAGTGTAGTGATTTGCACAGGGCGCATACTTTTCTCAAACGACATTGGTCACACTACATCCAGTCAGTTTATCCCTAGTCAAATCCAGCAACAGGGTAGAGCGCCGTATCGATGGAGTACATACTGCGCGTCTGTTAAGCGACTCGCGACTGTCGGTCTCGGGACCCTCGGGCTCCATGTCCGGGGAAGACATGACCTGTAAACGCCGGATTGGGACGAACGATCGAAATGACAGGTCTAATTGGAATGTATATCCGAATCTCTGTCGACTGATTGATTGATAATATCCGATGGGGAAGTTATGCGAAGGGTTGATGCGTTCAACACAAGGTTGTTGATCGGCGGTCGGAGTCCGCGGGTGCCGAACGTGACCGACAATTTTCTTACTGTATACTGGGTCCCATCTACAATGTTTTACTACGTAGTATATGGTAATTGTGAATAGATATTTTGGAAAAGCACGTCCTTTCTCAACGCCATCCTGTCTATTTTATAGATTTTTATATATAATTCTCGTCACTGCGTCATGTCGGTTCTCGTGAAATGGACCAGTGCGATCAATCCATGCGACCTTTATGCTGTATTTAGGTAGACAAATGTTGTGACTTGGTATCTTTTTAATGGTATGCGATTGAGGGATTTGGTTCAATAAGCGCAGTTGGAAAGACTCATTATATAGGGATCAGTGCTTGATGCCAATCACCGCCAGATTCCTCGGGCTTTGGCCGAAATCAAACACCGGCTCCACCCAGCAGTCCTTGACGGATTCATTTTCGCGCAGGAACTGCCAGCGATCGACCACAATCATCGCCTCGATCAAGGCAGCACTGAAAGACATCAAGCACCAGGCCACGCTGAGGTTTTTCTTTCCGGCTTGGTATCGTTCCGCGTAGCGATCCAGCTCCTCATCGGTGATGTCGGCCATGCCGGCTTTGACCCGGTCGCCGTTGTTCGGATTGCGGCTCAGCTTGTCGACAGCGGCGCGGACATAAGAGTTCCAGGATTCAAAAGCTTTCTTCGGCAGCGACCCGATGATCAGCGGCGAGTCAGACTCTTCCCCGTAGAGATCCTCCGTGTTGGTAGGCTTCGGCACGACTCCCCGGTCAACGAGGACGCGCTGCAGCAGGGACCGGTAAAAGTGGCGGGTGAAGAAGCCCTCGCACTCCTGTCGGGTCCAGTTCTGGGGCGCCTGCAGGGACATGGACCGCGCGGTGATGTTGATCTTGACCCCCGTTCCGCTGTCGTGCTCGAAGTCTTCCATGCGTTTCGACATGGGGAAGCCGTGGGGGTCGTAGGCCAGGGCGTCCTTGGTAAGCCGCGGGTGCATGGATCGCAGAACGGGCAGTTTGTAGGTGGCGGGGCCCAGCCGTTCCGTCACCAGGTTGTAGCAGCATCCGATCATGGCGATTGCCTTCACCGACGGGTTCAAGACCAGGGAACGGACTCCATGGTGGAGTAGATTCCCGCAGGAATGCAAGGAGATGACCATGACCCGGGGGTCCACCGGTTGCGTGACGCTTTGCGACGTTTCACCCTCCGCGATCGGCGACTGCACGACGTGCTGAATGATGGGCTCCAGGTAGCCATCCTTGATATCATGCTCAATGTAGTCCATCACTCCTTCATGTTTCGGCTCATCTGGTTCGACGGCGCGCTTTTTTTTCTGCGGTCTTGGCGGTGCCTTGGCCGCCGGATGGAACCCAATCTCGTTGGGATCCAAGCTGATGTCCCGGAACACGTTAATCATAGCAACTTCGGATTCTCCCTCCGATGGGGCCTCTTCCGCGTCGGGCTCCAGAGGCGTTTCGGCCGCCTCAGCCGCTGCGCGCCGCCGGCATTTGCGGCAATCCGGACAATTCTCCTTAGCGTTGTACATCCTGACTTCCTTCTTCTCCTCGATCAGCTTCGCCTGCGCATCATAGCCCTTGGCCCCCCGGATGTATTGATGTTTCCGTTCGATTGCGATGATATGCCGGTTGTAGGGATGGCAGGCAAGAGTGCGTCCCAGGTAGCTCTGTCCCGACCCAAAGTCCACCACGTGGGTGATCTCATCCCCGCGCCGTTGGGCGACCGTCGCACAGAGCTCATCAACGTATCGGGAGAAATGCGCCACCTCATGGTATTTCTTGACGTTCATGCCCACGGCGATCTTTTTCGGAATGGAAGGTTTGCCGGTATGTAGCGGGGTGAAATCCCTCCGCAAGCTCAACCGTCGAATGGTGTGCACGTACTCGAGCAAATCGGCTGGAGGGAGTGCCGCGCCACGCCAACCTTGTCCGTCCTTATCCGCATCCGACCGACTTTGCGCTAAGAGCGGTTCGAGGTCCTCCCACAATAGCAGCTGCAGGATGTCGTGGACTTCATGCAGATCAAAGAATGTGCGCCATGACTCCGGCAGTAAGGTCGAGTAGATATCGGGCTCTCGGATCATAAAGTCCATCAAGTGGACGCCCCCGCACAGGTGTCTAAACAGGGCGGAGGACGTCGCAAAGGACAGGAGGGCGTCGACATAGGCATCGGGATCCGTCCACTCCTCGGAGAGTGGAAGGGCGGACTGTTGTGGCATGCGTGAGTCGGCTTAAGGGTAAAAAGGGAAAAGAAAAGAAAAACCGAGAAAAGGCATTCAATCAAGAAGTACCCCGTACTCAAAGGGGGGGGAAATTAAATGATGAACGAATGGAAGAAGTGAGAGATGGCGAGATGAGAAGGAATGCGGGGCGGAGAGATCGACCTTTTTTTTTTTTTTTTTTCTTTTCTAAATAATATTATGTACTCTGTAGGAATAAAACTCAAAAGGACTAGTGCCCCTCTTAGTGTGGAGAAAGAGGGGACGGAACAACTCCTTGATGTCTCTTCGTCTCCCAACTGGGTTTGACCACTGAGGCCCTGTCGATGTCATGAATGGGGCAGATGATGTGAAACTACCGTTTATCATGCTACTAATCTGAAATCGACACCAATTCCGACACATCATCGCGGGGTGAATGGATCGCATAAGTGGTTGATCCAATCTAAATAGTACCGGTATAGCGTCGTTCGGGTCTCCAGTGATTCGGTCACGCGTTCGACTTCTCCTTTTTTGCTTCTTTTGATCTTTATTCTCTTGATAATACCGATTATGTGGTCGTATCCTTATCATTCGGGATCTCCTTTCGTCAACCGGTCGTGGAGACTGATAAACCGGCTGTGATCCGACCCAGGTCGCCCAGCCTCAACCCGACGACCCAACCGTGTCAGACAGATCACATCACCTTCTTTGGTTAGCCGTCTGTTCAACGTGCCTGGAACCCTCATTGTTAGGTGGAGTGTCAGACCTCTCTCCCCAATATCCAACCACATCGTCTGAACAAAGACATCGGTCATCGCGGAAGAGACACAGTCCGAGCGGTCCAGTCATCGGGCAACCGCGCTTCCATCGCTAGGGATAGCTGGATGCGCCGCCATTTCTGGGGTCAGCCCTCCCAGCGACTACCCGTCAACACGTCACACCGTCTGCCCTGGTTGAATTCCCAAGTGGCGATCAGTTCCTTCCGACGGTAGACGGGAAGGAGATCTTGAAAAGTGTATTCTTAAATGGACCATGTCACGGGTGGTTGGCAGAACACAACGAAACGGTTCTTGAGTTTGTGTAGGTAGGCTGTACCTGATTAGGTTATCGCCATGGTGAGTTTATGTACTCGACTTTATTCTAGTTTTCTTTCATCTTTCTACGAGTAATTTATTGTTCCTCGTTGTCATTTTTATCCTATGTTGGGCCCTGCTAACCAGTCAGCAAATACTATCCTCCGATTTCCAACCAAAGGGCAAACCCTTTGGTTTCGTGGCCGATGTACTCTTCCAGGTCATTATCCATGGAGGCATAGGCACGGTTCTCAAGCTCCGTCTGTTGAACACGGCCACGCACGATACCATCAAAACGCTGGAATCGCATATCTGTCGATGGTTCATGCGCGTCCACAAAATCCAAGGCTTCGACCCTCTCCTCACGCTGGACCCATTCACGGGTGCTCAAATCGCCATCGCCGTGCACACGCTCCCCCGACTGATCCACCGTCAAGGGATTGCCCAGCGACTAGCCCGCCAAATTGTCCCCGCCGTATGGGGCCCCTTCTCCGACGACGGCAGCTCCGAGATGGACTTCAGCGCAGAGCTACGACTAGCCGAGCGTCTCGAGCGCGGCATCTACGTGCAGTTTCACATGGCCGACATCGCGCGGGAGCGCCGAAAACCGTCTGCCGCAGTGATCACCGGCCGCCTGATGATTCTCACCGAGTTGCTCGACGAGTACCACGAGCTCCCGCCGAACAAGCGGCACGCGTGGCGATTCGACGAGCACATCGGGCACGTCTACACGGTGCTGCGGTGGGGCTACGGGGAGGCCGACATCGGCCAGCGACGACTGCAACTCCGCAGCTACCTGGACGAGCAGACGGAGATCGACTTCCACACGACACTGCGCATGCTGCGGGAGCTCATGGAGCGCATGCTGCTGCGACACGGGCCCAAAGCGTGGCACCGCGACGCCAAGAACGAGAACAGCGTGATCTCGTGGTTCCTGCTGAAGCAGTCGCCGCGGTCACTAGCCAAGCTCTTCCTCGGCCCGCAGGACAAGTGCTGCAGTCTGGACGCGAAAGCGACGGATCAAGGGTTGCGCCGGTGCTACTTTTCGGACCCGCTGGACCACTACTGGCGGGCGTGGACGAACGTGCCAGACTTGGGGTGTCAGGACTGCGACTGCAAGCGACGGGCGCGCAGTTGGAGCGTCAAGCCGGCGTTGATCGACGCTCGGGGGAGGGAGTTCAACCGCGAGGCAGAGCACTATCTCCGCGAGATGTGGAGCGAGCGACATGTAGGGCTGCATCGGGCGTTTACGATGGGATATTTCAACACAGTCTTATAATAGGGAGCTATAATGGGAATATAGATACTAATCTATTATCTGGAATACTCAAATAATTTCGATTGTCACATATTAACACCCGTACTGGTAGTCATGGCGATCCGTAATTAATTATCGGGCGGAGTGATACTAAAGATAGTGTGACCGCCAAGCTCACCGCCCGCCGAGACTCTTCGACTCGCCAGCATAGCATCAACCTGGGTTATTATCTAGATACCACCCCGTCAGATCAGATCACAGCTACACCATCGTATTTCTCCCACCAAACAAAACATATCCATTTCGATCCATCGCATTATCCAGAACTCCAAGAACCAGAAACAAGAAATCATGGAGCCCGCAGATCCCTTCCTCCAAGTCCAAGCGTAAGCCCCTATACCACCTCACCAGCCCTACCACAAGTCCAACAATCATACATACACAGACACAAACGCAGAAACATATACAGACACACACACACACATATATAAAACAATACTAAATAAACAAACAGAGACGTCCTCACAACCCTCCAAACCTCACGCCCCCTCTTCTCCTCCTACCTCCGCATCCGCTCGCTCGCCAAATCACCCACCAACCCCGAACTCCAACAATCGCGCAGCGAACTCGAATCAAACCTCACCGACCTCTCCGCCGACCTCGACGACCTCATTGAGAGCGTCCGCGCCGTCGAGCAAGACCCCTACCGATACGGGCTCGAGCTCGAAGAAGTCTCTCGCCGGCGCCAGCTCGTCAACGATGTCGGCGCGGAAGTCGAGAACATGCGGCTGGAGCTGCAGCGGGCGGTGTCGACTGCCGACCACCAGCACAGTGCCGGGTTGCCGAATCCGGCGGATTTCGACAGCGAGGGCGAGGAGGAGGGGTTAGGGGGCGGCAGAGGGGGCGATCACTATGCGGCGATGGAGCAGCAGAGACAGGTGGAGCTGATGCATGAGCAGGATGAGCAGCTCGATGGGGTGTTTCGGACGGTGGGGAATCTGAGAGACCAGGCGAATGATATGGGGAGGGAGTTGGAGGAGCAGGCTGTTATGATTGGGGAGGTGGATACGTTGGCTGATCGGGTTGGGGGGAAACTGCAGGGGGGGATGTCGAGGTTGAAGCATATTGTGCGGAAGAATGAGGGTATGTATTTCTCGTCTTCTCCTCCCACTCCCGCCGTCCTTGCTACAAGGGAAGAAAACTAACATCTATAGACTCATATTCATCATTTTGCATTGCGGTTCTCATTTTCGTTTTGGTACTATTATTAATTCTGGTGATCGCGTTGTGAGCGCACCGGTAGATACATCATAAAAAAAGGCGGTTTAAACCTTGGTCTTTTTGCGGGGACGGGACTCCTCGTCCTCAGCCTCCTCGTCATCATCATCCTCGTCGTCATCCAGGCCTTCCAGCTCATCCTCGTCGAATTCAAGGTCCTCGGGCTCGTCGAACGATTGGACTATTCAGTCAGCACGACTCGCAGCATCCGTGGCCAAAGTGAGCAAACCCACCATAGTACTTCAGAGCGTTGGGCCACAGGTCCTCGGCGAGCGCGACAGCGAGCTCCTCTCCATCAGGGAAGATCTCCAGCGCTTCGACCTCGTCGTCCTCCTCTTCCTCCTCGTCATCCTCCTCAGCCTCGTCATCATCGCCGTCAACCTTCTCGCCCTTCAGCATCTTCTGGTAGCGCTCCTCATCCTCCTTAGTCGCCTTGGCGGACTCCTCGGCGGAGACGTCCCGACCACGGTACCCGAAGAACGAAAAGAAGCTGGTGCCGGCAGGCGACGGGCCCACCGGGAAATCCTCCTCATCGTCATCGCCCTCACCCTCCTCATCCAGCTTGGCCGCCTCAGCCTCCACCTCCTCGATCTTGCTCACCAGCTTCTTGAACTCAGGCAGCTTCTTCCGCTCCCCACCCTTCTTCTCCGCCTCCGCCAGATCACAAGCCGCATCCAGCAAGCCCTTGGTCAGATCACGGTCCTCCTTCCAGTGCACGCGCACGGGCTCCGAGACCAAGCCCTCCCAGACAATCGTGTTCCCCTTCTGCGTCTTCGTCACGCGCTTGCGCCAGTAGAACTCCTTGACCAGCTTCTCATCGGTGAAGAAGGGGTTCTCCTCGCCGGTGCGGAACTCGAACACAAAGCGAATGCTGCGGGGCTCGCCCTGGCCCGCCTCGTCGACCTCGAACCGCTCGACAGACACGTTCTTCAGCGCGGTGCCCAGCGCGGCGGCGTCCGCCGTCGTGATGTACTCGTCGATCTCGGCGGGGGCGTGCGAGAACACGCGCATCCAGAAGTTCTCTTGCACCTCGGGGGTGGAGATGACCTTGCTGCGCTCTTCATAGATGGGGCGGAAGAGGGGGATGGAGTGTTTTACTTGATCATATTAGCCGGTGTATTCAGATAGAATAGCGCAATAAATCATGCAAAAGAAAAAAACCAAGATAGAAAAGAATAAGAAAGAGAGACAAACATTGTTCAACCTCTGCACGCAGAAACTGCTGCTCCAGCAGAGCGATCTTCTTAGCGGCCGCCTTGGGGATATCGGGCACCTCGATGCGCTCGGCGAGGGATTTCTGCTCTTCGGCCATTTTGTAGATTTTTATGGTAGGTAGGAGATAAGTGGTTTATGTAGGAACTTAAGTCAATTGACGGAGAGTGTGTGTGTGTGTGGAGAGAGGAAGAGTGAAAAGTGAAGAGTAAGACTGAAGATGAGGAGATGAGGAGAAGAGAAAGAATAAGTAGGCAAAGGAATGAAAAATCAAACAAGAGACGGCAGAAAAAAAAATTATCCTTATTTGATTGATTTTAATTAGTCTAGCTACGGCGGAGAGAGGAGGCGGAGAGAAGAGGTACTCCGTAGTCAGTTAACTGGGTTACCTGCTTAATCAGGTACGGATACAGTTTAGGTAGGAGAAAAAAAAAAAAAACGAAAAATTTGGAGGTGATGGAGTACCTACCAAGGTAGTGAAAAGTGGATGCTATGACGGGATACGGGAGGACGGGATGGACGGGAAGAAGAAGAAGAGTTTTTCGAGCTTTCAGTGTTGGCCTATGGATGGATACTTTTACTGCTATTCTTACTACATAGCTGTTACTATAGGATGAGTCCTACTGTGTAGAGGAAGACCGTGGTTAGACTACCTCGAAATGTATGCGGCTGTCTATCGCAATGTTACTTTCCGTCCGAGTCCTGAGGCTAACCAGCTACTGCTGTTAAGCATAGATGGAGTAGTCAGCGTGGCGTCTGTATAACGGTATAGCCACTTCATTACTCTGATCACTATCTTGTGTGCATAATATCTATCTTACTTTCTATCCTACCTAGATACTATTTCTATTGTATACAGTGTAATCGTGCAGTATTTATTGGATATCATATATCATTAATTATATATACTACTACTGCTCAATATATCAAGTCGACTAATTATCAATCATATCCTGGGTTCATCCAACAAGTCCATACTCAGCTAAGATATATATTCCGTATATATCACCAACTCATCAGATATGGTTAGATATAAGGTAGTACTACTGTACATACTCTGCAACAAATTATTATTAAAAACAATCCAAATAAAAATCAATTCAGACAGCCGCCGGTGCATTCACACCCGTGGGGAATAATAATACTAATACTAAGGTAATACTAAGTAAGCTCAACCCATCCTGAAAACGATAAACAGATCAAATCAACCAATAAAACAAGGCGGGCCCCCTGAGGACCGAGATAAGAAAGAACTTTTGGTGTGGTTTGTTTGCCCCCGTCATCATATAGCTTCAACCATGGCCTGCTTTAATCCATGCTAGCCGCATACAGAGTGTAGTATAGGCATGCATGACAGAAGAGCACGGTTTTGCCTTTTCCCCCCGCTTTTAGTTTTTTCCGTTCTTTTTTTTTTAAAAAAAAATCAAACCACATAAGTAGAAAAACCATTCGCCAGCAATGCATTAAACCCGATTCAAAACCAGATCATCTCATAAAAAAACAGCCTACAACATCCAGTCCAGGCCATTGGCCTCCTCCTCCACAGGGAACACCTCCCGCGCATACTCCTCCATATCGCGCCAACCCTGCCACAGATGGCGCGCTTCGTCGGTAACGCGCAGTGAGATCACCCCGCCAGGGCCTTGCATCATCCCGGCTCCGGCGCCCTTGCCATTGGCGGGTCCCAGACCCTTCGGAGACCCCGCGGCCGGCCGGGAGAATTCGGGCTGCGGAAAGTAGGGCGCGTTGCATCGCCCGAATACCTCCTCTAGGGCTTCGAGCTGTTCCCGGTAGCCGGTGGGGATGTTCACTTTGATTTCGATCTTGGGTACGTGGAGGTACCGGCAGGGTCGGTTGAGGGCGCGGGAGAAGGCTGCGCAGACTTGGTTGGGGGTGAGAGTTTCGAATGTGAGGGCGATTCTACTGTTATTAGATTTACGAATGGATAGAAAGATGAGGGGATAGACTAACCGATGTCCGTGCCAGATTTGCGGCCCGTCTTTGAAAATTTGTAATAGTGTCGGTCCCACGTCGTGCTCGGCGTCCAGCCACGGCAGCGGTGTTTCCGGGTCAAACGGGGCATGCCATTCGAAACTGCCATCCTCCAACAGCTCCATCTGGAACAGGGGGTAAGGCAGACTGGTGAAGTTGTTGTTGTAGATCCCGGCGTAGACAAAAGTGGCCGGCAGCCCCAGCTGACGGATATAATTCTCGACGGTAAACTTGGGCGCCCACAGCGGCACAGGGAGCCAGGGCCCATGCACGGAGTGGTCGGGCATGCTGCTGTAGATGTAGTGCTGGATGGAACCGGCGCGCTTCGCGGCATCGGCGAGGGCGCATCCGATCGCGATCTCGTCGCCGGCCTGGGAGGTCGTGTTGATGAAGGCCAGGTTGGCACCGTCGAAGAGGGCGTCCATCATGGCGACATTGCCCAGCAGCGGACCCTGGAAGAGGGTGACATTGGGGAGGGCTTCGAGCTCCTCGGCGATGATGCCCTTGAGGGAATGGATCTGAGCGCGCACGTTGTGACCGACGGCGGAGGCGACGCGGATGAGCGAGGCGGCCTGGCGGCCGGTCGCGTTCACGACGGCGATGGTCTTGCGTTGTTGGGTCATCCGGGGTGATTTTCGCAAACCGGTCGAATGCGGGCACGAGAGGAGCCCTCCGCGGTTAAGAGAGGGGGAGCCAGGGTGCGGGGTAGACGAAGGGACGGACGACCAGAGGCGGACGCAGCTGACAAGGACGCAGGGCTAATGGAGTTTTACCATTCAATCTAGGATTGTTCGATTTACCCAAGAGGATCGGTGGGGGGAGGGGGAAGGGGGAAGGGCGTGTCGGAAGGGGTGGGTGAATTCCCGGTGTTGACTGAGCGGGCCAGAGATTGAATCGATAGTGGGGTTCGAAACGAAAGGAAGGGTAATTGAGATGGGTATATGTAGGTTGGCAGGAGGCGGACGACTTGAGAATGCCGTAATCAAAGAAAGCGATGGTGTAATGCGGTATGTCTAGGGAGGGGAGGGGGAGAACAGTGAGCAAGGAAAGGGAGAGAAAAGAGATCAAGAGGTGGAAGTTGATGTTGATGATGGCGGAAGATGGAGATTCACGGGGTCAACTCACCCACAATGGAGGGGCCACCAGACTTTTTTTTTTTTGGTTTATTTTAAGCCTTTTCTTAGTCCTTTTCAAGACTTTTTTAAGTGTTGTTTTTAGTGGTATTGGAAGTTTGGAGGTTGGGCTCCAAGAGAGAAATGTTTGTGTGGTTCAGGACTGATTCGGATTAGTTTGTGGATGACTGTGGAATGTCACTTATTCATATAATAATATCATATTAAAATAGAATAGAATAAAAGAATATTAAATAATAAAAAAAAGGGAAAAAATGAATGGCGGACGAAGAATCAGACTCGACTTCATGGTATGAAAATCCATGCGGGAATTTCTTTTCCCTAAAGTAATAGAAAGAAAAGATGGAAAAAATGCAATCCAATGGAAGTGGATCAGATCAGGTCTGGTTCCGAGATTCGGTCTCATTTCTCATACAATTTTCAACATGCAGTAATCCTCTTCATTTCAATCTTTATTATTGGTTTCTTAAAGAATCATCAAGCATACAAGATGATGCCTATCAAGACAGAACTGTTCAAATCCTTCATATCTACGGAGTATACGGAGTAGTGACAGGAATCGACGAGAAAGATTCCGATACCGTCCCTCGTTCCAAGCCATTAAGTAATATCGGCCATGGATGGATTGGGATCGTCTGGGGTTGCCTTTGAGGGAACTTTGATTAGTCGTGATTTTGGTTTTGATTTCTCACACCGTACTCTGTATGACTGTAGTAGACCGGAGTCTCCCGATGAAGTGTTATGATTCTATCCGTATCTGATTTTGATATTGACCTCTATGCTCGGATTGATATTTGTTGATTCTCCTGACAGTCTGATGCATTCTCCATTCTATTCAAGAATCCATTCTTTTCATTCTCCATTCTATTCCATGAATCTATTTGTATCCTCTCGAATCCTGTTCCATCGCGGTCTAGCCACTGACCGTCTTTCCTTTACGTAACTCCTCTGCACGACTCCATTTCCCCTCTTCCGCTCTCTTCCTTCCTCTTTTCCATCTCTCTCATGTTATGTGGTTGCTTACTGTCCAGATTCACCGTTGATAAAACTATTCATCCATCAATATCATCCCTTCACCTCCCCCAAAAAGCTTCATAGGTCAAGGTCAGTCAGATCAGGTCCCGGTGGTTCCTGACCGATCAAGTGACATGGTGGGGATAACCCCTCCTTAGTCTCGCCCTAACACGGTCAGGTTCATCTTATCCATCCATACCTCCAGCAGTCCCTAAACGGTAGCTAATTCCTCCATCCCTCTCATCCAATCGCTTTCCCAGGTCAGGCGCGTGCTCAGCTCTTCCAAGCCCTAACACAGCTGGTAAAATCATGGAAATCTTAGTGTATTCCACCAGCATGTTAGAATAGAGTCAGTGTGGATCCATTCACCGGCCTTCCTGTCCTCCGAAGTCACGGGGCAGATGTCTCCATCCTAACGTTTGAATCGAATCCATAAAATACTGCTTCTCATGTGATGGACGCCCGGTGGGGCAACATCTCCACGGTTACCCCCGATACCTCCCCGTATATCAAGTACTATCCCGATATCTGTACTATGTACAATATGACTATGGACTACCCAGTATAATCCACGGCTAAACTAACCCTAATCCGAACCCTGCCTCCACGCCAGCAGCCCATTCAGCCCCAGCCATCAATTTCTTTCTGACCACCAGACCAGCTGCATACTTCTTTCCGACGACTCTCAAGACCTGAATCTCCCAATCCAGTCAGACGATGCGGTTGGTTGATCGACCGGGCTGGATCTGATAACCCAAAACGGCATAGCCAGGTCGAGGTCACATGGGGTTCTGGCCTTAATATGCAGATACCGACGCTGTCGATCAGACCGTTCATCGTGGATCATGGCATGCAATTTACAGATTATCTGGTACCAACTTACTGTCTTTCTAACGGGACTACCTCCCATTTTACCTTCCGCCCATGCCGCCAGGCGGTTCTTTCGTCACGGGATTCTCCCCAATACTCCCATAAACATTTCCTCGGCTAAGACCTAAAGTGTGCTTTGCCACGGAGTGACGGAAACAGCTGAGTATAATCAGGCAGCGACATGATGTCGCTGATGCCCCTCCATGTCACATGACGATGACACCCAACATGACCTGATTTCAGCATGCTGTCATTTGTTTTCACAATGAGTTCGTGAGTGATTTGACGTTGATCTTCCGAGAGTGCCTAGCACAGACAGCACGGACGGGTTTCGTACACCTCCCCGCCTCACTAATCAGATGGCGGGCCGGCTTGGCTGCGATAACCCCGCTGTCGGCATTGGCTCGGAAGACGGATAGCTGGATAGTCACACGGGACGATCGGTGTCAGGTTAGCTGGTGACGGGTGTTTTGTCTCGTCTTGATTGACTTTGTTCTGGCATGCGCACTGACTACGCTGGTTTACACTGACTACGCTGGTTGATGACTTGACGCAGATCTGTCCTACGCTGACTCCGATAGTCAAGATTGACATTTTTTCTGGAACATACGGTGCGAGAGCTATTTCCTCTTTTCTCTTCCAAGATTGAGTGCTATGAAGGAAATCATGTCTTCCAGCTATGAAGTCACACCCCACTCGTCGCAGACACCCCTCTCCAATGTCAAATGCGCGTCATCCCAACCAACTTAACCACAGGCAACACAAAACTACTCATCTGCAGAGTACACGCGAAGGGAACTTACTGGACAGATAGATTGTAAAATGGACTAGGAAGTGGGTGGGAAAGTATACCATCGCTGTCCATTGCTTATTGCTTACCGTCGGATATACCCGGTGGGATTTGGATATCTCGTGTCTTGCTCTAAGGATCAGTGATTCCTACACTTGACCCCACTTTAGATGGATTGTCATTTAACGGTAGTGAGATAGAAGTGGATAGTATGAGATTTCTCTCTTTGATTGCCGGTGGGTCAACATTTAAGTGGGATACTATTGTCGGGAGGGGTAGATGGTTATAGGTGTTGGTCTTGAACCTCAAGAATGGCCCCAGGCTGCAGGTTATCCGTTGTTGCGGACGGTTGCACTTCGCTTGGATGTGGGTAGTTGTATTTACTGGGCCGTTGGTGCAGATATTGATCGATTGGTGTGCAGTGGGTTCGAACTGGGGTATATATAGTAGTTATAACGCAGGATATATTGACTCGAGATGATTGACCGGAGAGGTCAGTTAATTTCAGGTATTAGGGCAGATTGTTCTCCACTCTTCGTATCTAGACATTCCAAATGTTTCAGCTGTGCGAAAAATTAGTCTTCATGCCAGGGTCAGTCTTTCATGATCAGATCTATCCGATTCTTGATTATGGATTCTCCCGGTTACTGATCAAGCACAAGTACAAACAAACCTGTCTAGTTTGTCCCTTCTCGTCTGTCTCCCAGAGCAGAAACCAGTCCATAACACTGATGCCTATTGCTGAGACCATCTGGGCGGGGCTCGGAGTGGTCCACTTTCCGTACATGTCAGATCCTCAGCAATCGGTCTGCCTGGTTGATCACGAACAATCTATTTTGGGGCCGAAGTGTTTCAGATCTGGATCGTTTCATGTCGCAGTCTAGAATGATGATACTAGTCATACTACTGTTGCACCGAAACGGTTGTAGAATCTTCTATTGTCGTGTTTGGTGGCGTCTCTATTGATTGTTGTGGAGATGTGATAACAATGTATTTGTGTCGATTAGAGTTGGCTTGTCAGAATTTGAGATGACTGTGTATGCTGCAGGGATTTGGAATCTGTTCCATATTGATCACTCAGAGAATTCATCGAATCGATTATTGCTCCATTCTCGGCGCTAGTTGCAGCCATGAGAGATTGAGGTTACTTTGGCTTTATCTGATGTTGCCCGACCTGTATCTCGATCGGGTCTAGCGTCTGAAACCACCAACACCAACACTGACGGACTTAATTCTCATCCGTCCTTCTATCATCCTTCTTACCGTTTCACCCTGTTCTGATGCTTCGATCTTTTAATTTATCTCTTTGTTATA
>KZ559656.1:0-43888 GCA_002850765.1 Aspergillus taichungensis
TTTTTTTTGGTATCCAGCGGTCCCTATCCGAGGAGAAGCGAGACAACTATCCATCAGACGGCCGAAAGGAAAAAAGGTGGAGAGAAAAACCCCTCATTTCTTCTCCTCCTTGGGCCCCCCATATCCGGACGGACCTGGAATTTCCCGCGTTGGGCACCCTGCTTGAAAAGCGTCAATCTCAGACCGACGGCCCACGCCCGTTATAGCCTTGTACCTGCGGGGACCGAGCGGATCGTGTCTCTCTGGCGACAGTTCGCGGGGCAACCTCCCCATCAATGACCCAATTGCCCGTCGTCAATCCCACGGACCCCGAGGTGGGCGGAGCCACTTACCTGATTCGTGCACCGCGGAGAGGGTCCAGTTGTGGAAGATTTGCAAATCATGATGATATGAAGCAAATCAAAAAAATAAAAACCGTCCAACAGTCCAACAGATGAAAAATACAAGAAAATAAGAGGGAAAAAAGGAATAAGGCGACGCGATAATGCCTAAACTGACCGCCTGTTGATGTCGTGATTTTCTTCCCCACACAGAAAACTGTCTTGGAACTTCTTCCTCTCTGGTCCTCCACACATTCTTTCCGGTTAGTCTACACAGTGGACACCATCGGCTTCGAATTGCTTCGGGCCTTTTCTTATCGCATCCAGACCACATGGAAAAAAAAAATGAGATAATCAACAAATCCAAAAAGGAACCAGGGGAGATAAAAGGGACAAAAGAAATCGGACCCCTTACCTGAACCCACCGCGGTCTTGTTCCGATCATTGGCTTTCTAGAAGATCTCTCGACTGATCGGGCTTTTCCCCCCTGATCGATCCGACGTCTCGTTCAATATTTCTAATTATTTTGGTCCAGCCCGCCGTCTCCGCAGAAATCTCATTTCATTTCTTTCTTTTTTTTTTTTTAATTTTTTTCCCTCGGCTGGTTTGGAACTGGAACCGATTTGACTCGCTTATGGCCACGCATCCTCACTTCTCCCTTTGTCTCGTTCCATCCTTGGGGCTTTCTCTCTAAATATATTTTTTTTTGTTCGCTCATTAATTCGGCTTGATCTGCACATTTGATTTATCCCTGCTTTGGGATTGAACGATCGCTTATAGGCCAGATCTCTAGGTGTCTTTACCCGCCGTTTGTCGGTGTAGCAACGTTCAGTTGTTGGGGTCAAGAAATCATCCCGCCCTACGATAGTGGCAATTGCCCCCCCCGTCCGCTTTCGACCATTCTCTCTACCTTACTCACCTTTCTTTCCCTTCCGTTGCCGCCGGCTGAATTTCGCCGCGACATCCCTCGCATCTGCCTGACGGTCGTCTGTGTTTCTACCCACCAATACCGTCATCATCCTGTCACAGGGGTTTCAGCTTGTCTCTGACTTTCGTGGTAAGTCGCCGCGCTTCCCCTCACCCCTCTCGCTCGTCAAGCGGATTTTCTCCGGGGCGAAATCTGGAGGCAAACCGTGCATGGCAAACCGTGCATGTTTTTTTTTTTTAGCTTCCTCGGTGAAATCGGTAAACTGACCTGTTGCCCTCGGATTTCCAGGCTCCATCCACCGTCGTCTGAAATTGCCATCTCTCTCATCGATTCTGGATGACTCACAGGTCTCCCTGACGAGTCTTCTTCAAGCGTCTTTTCTCATCATTCCGCGGAAATCGTGCCGAGAACGCTGAGGTTACTCCGCGATACCGAATAAAGGGGTGGATTTTTACTGGCCCCCCATCTCGCCACATTCCCCGACCCCGGGGTTGCCTACATCGCACAGCTTCCCGCCCATCGCCGGGAGTTCGAACGAATCTTGGATTGTAAGGGATCGATCCCCTCCGTCCACCAAACCACTTATATATCTCCGACCTGCTTCCACTATCCGCACCATGGCCGAAGTGAGCATGTTCATCAAGAGCGATCCTGACGAACCCCACAGTGACCAGAACCCTTTCCTCATGTCGCAATCGGGCTATTCCATGTCCAATCAGTTTGGACACACCGCCGACGGAGTGGATCCGTCGGATCTGACCATGCCAAACGGTGGCTTCATGCCCTACCCCTTCACCTCGCAACAGAACATGTCGTCGAGTTTCAATTTCGGCAACTCGGGCATCGACACGGACGAGCTGCTGGATCTGGAGATTAGCGGCCAGAATGGCGTCCAACGCGACAACAGCGTGAACTACCTGCAGGACCAGCAATCCGGCGCTGGTTCCGGCATCCCCATGAGTCACCACAGCCAAATGTCGCAACTCTACTCCAACACTCCGGACGGCGCTCCCATGAACAGCCCGTTCATGCACAGTTTCCACAATTACGATCACTTCCGGTCCATGAATCAGGGCCAGCCCGGGTCCCACCTGCAGAGCGGCTCCCACTTTGACCAGAGTTACCTGGCCACCAAGGGGCGCACCGGCCTGCCGGCGGGCACGTCGGCCGACGGTCGCAGCCCCATGACGCCCAAGACTCCGGCCCAGGGGTTCAGCAGCTTGACCCTCGGCACGCCAGAATCCGGCAGCTTCCCCACCCAGCCGATCCGCACGGGCCTCCAGCACCGACACCAGAAGACGCTGTCAAACCAGTGGGACGGCACACCCGGCAGTGCGCACTCGTACGTGGAGTCGCCCATCTCCTCCCCGGGCCACCCCTCCCACCATGCGGGGATCTCCGAGATCCTCAAGTCCGGAAAGCATGCGTCCTTGCCGGCCAAGGTCGATGCGCACATGCCGGGGCAGGACCTCGAGTCGCAGGAGGCCAAGCGCCGCCGTCGGCGGGCGTCGCACAACCTGGTCGAGCGTCGCCGACGCGACAACATCAACGAGCGGATCCAGGATCTGTCGCATCTGGTGCCCGGCCACCGGCTCGAGGACGACAAGGTGCGCAAGCAGCTGGTCAACAACAGCACCATGCCCGGCACGGGACCGGGGGCCAACCCGGCCACGTCCTTGCTCGCCGGCGGCAACGGACGCCGCGCCACGCCGGGGAACATCACCATGGGTCTCCCGATCGAAGAGAAGGAGAAGGGCCCGAACAAGGGGGACATCCTCAACGGGGCCGTCAGCTGGATGCGGGACCTGATGTGGGCCCTGCACGTCAAGCACCAGCAGGAGGCGGAGCTGGCGGAGCTGATCAGCAGCCTCGGCGGCACCTGGCCCTTTGAGCAGACGGAGGACGAGAAGCGGATGCGGACGGAGATCCTGGACGCCCTGGAACGGAACGACCCGAGCTCCTTCAGCTACAGCCGGGGACCCGGGAGTGGACTCCGGGTGCCGAAGCACACGAACATGGCGGGTGAGGCGGTCTCGGGGAATGGATCCATGAGCCCGCAGAGCCTGAGCCCGCCGTTCCACGCGGCGAACGGCAATTCGAACGGCGCGCAATACTGGAGCGGCTCGGGGCATGCCGCCATGAGTTTCAAAGAAGAGGACGAGTACACGATGGAGATGAACTAGGCTTGGCTTCAGTTCAGGCTGCATTCGTGGTATGAAAGTGATGTGTTGCATCCACAGGCGCCAGAGGATAATGGGTCAGTGGCGGCGTACTGACGAGACTATGATATTTCATTCTTCCTTTTTATTTTTCTTTCATTCTTTCTTGTCTTGTTATGCTATCTATTCTTTTTCTTCTCCCACTCACTTTGGGTTGACAGACGGTCTGTGGCTTTGATTTTCTCTCCGTTCCATTATTGTTTCTTTCAGGTTTTGACTTGGGTGTGATTATATCCACCAGTACTGTTTTCTATACCATCGCTTTACTTAATGGTGGCCGGCAAACACGGTATTGCCCCGTTGTCCTGTCTTGGGCAGGGTAATGTCCCTCCCAGCATGGGGGCGTATATTCTTATCTGCGAGGTTTCTATGCGATGTTCTATCTGCGATTCTATCTGCGGTTCATATCTGCGACTATTCTGTTTTGACATCGATACCCTTTTCATTGATCTTGTTTGCCGGCATTTCGGATGTATCCACGAGTTTGGTTTATTATGCTTGTCAATCATATTATCATTATCCTTACCTTATGTAGTAGATTCTCATTATATCTATTTCCGCATATCATGAATTCGTATCTCGTATCTCGTATACATCAGACCAACAACACGAACCCCACCCCCACAACAACCCATCTCCCCACCTCCCCGCCAGATGAAAACAAACCACAAGCACCACTCTCCCCAACAAACCCCCCCTTCTCAACCGTCCCCGTCTCACCCCCCTTCCCATCCCCCGAAACAGCCACACAATTCTCCCGACAAGCAAACCCACTAGGACAACACCCTCCCCCAACAGCCTCCGCACAACTAAACCAGCCATCCGCACATTTACCCCCACTCCCACTACCACCACTACCACCACCAGAATCAACCCCACCAGTCGAAACCGGCACAACAACAGTCACCCCGTCAGCGTTAACAGTTGACGAAGGAGGAGGCGGAGGACAGGAGGTTGTATCGCAGTCTCGTCCTGTGCGGCAGCATCCGCCTGCGTAGTGGGCTTTGCAGGCGTAGAAGCCTGTTGGGCAGATCCCGTCATTATCATCATCATTGTGAGTAGTGGTGGTGTGGGAGGTGGTGGAGGTGGATAGACTGGTTGGACGTGCGGGGGGGTTGAGTTCGTTTGTGGGTGTTGATGTCGATGGATGTGGGTGTGGAGGCTGGGTTGCAACGTCGGTCGAGGTAGATAGGGAGGTTGTTGTCGAGTGGAGGGTTAGGGTTATGGTTGTTGTTTTGGAGCCTTAATCATCGTCATTAGCTCTTCTTTTCTTCTTGTGTTGTATGTGTAGAGAGAATAGAAAGGCAAGAAACCAAGATAAAAAATTAGACATACATCCCCCAACAACACACTCATACCCATCAACACAACACCCACCCCCGAATTCCCCCCCACAGCTCGTATACCCCCCGCCACACTCGCCCACCGATCCACCCGCACAGGATTGTCCCGCTGGACAACAGCCTACCTCGGAGTCCACCAGCTGGCATATCTCGTCCAGGCCGCAGCAGGTGGAGGGGCGGTTGATGGATGTGCAGGGGGAGGTGTTGGGGGGACAGGTGAAGGATCGTGCGAAGAGGGTGCGGAGGGTGTGTAGGAGGGGGGTGGTTTTCGTTGTTGTTGTTGTTGCTGATTTTGGAGTTAGAGGTTTTGGGGGGTTGAGGGGGTAGATGCGGGGGTGGATGTTGATGTTCATTTTGTCTTTCTCTTCTCTTTTGTCTTTCGTTGCTTCTGTTGCTGATTCTGTAGCTGTTTGTGATTGTGATATCTGGGAATCGAATTGATGAGATATAGAAGAGGAAGAAATATTGGCAAAAAGCCAATACTCCGGAAAGAACTTCTCGCCTTCGTCGGGGGTCATCTTGCGAATCTGGAGGGATTCTCCATTGCGCGATTCGATATTGGGTCTGGCTGCTGCTATTCCCAAGAGGAAGGCGATGATCAGGCGTGTAAAATGGGTGGATTTCATTCTGATCGCTGTTTTTGGTGTTAATGTTGTCCCCGACGGAATAGATTAACATACGTATCTGTGGATAAACAAGATCGGCCGTCGATCGTGGGACTCCCGAAGCGACTCGGTGATCGCTGACTGCTATTTATTTGGAGGTGAAGAACAAATCAGATGGCTGGGAGATGGGACTCCACTTGGATGAAACATGAATCGGAGTACTCATGTCTAGTTAATGGTAATTTTGTTTTATGGTACAGTTATTTGTAAAAAAAAAATCGATCTGTATATTAACTAATTGATCAGTCAAATCCTCGATATATAAATGACGTGGTGAGCAGACAACATTGGATTTTGATAGAAAGTGATTCATCCAGATCCACCGTACTCTTAATACGTAGTATGTATGGAATTGGTATTTACCCATCAATTTGGTGAACTCCTTCAATTGAATGAACTGCTAGCAATACAACAGACAACTCACACATGTACTATCCCCACCCCCATGAAGTAAACTCAGTCGGAATACACTGAACAGAGCGAATCTCGAATATGCCACCCCCGTTGCCTCCGCTTTGCCTTTCAGACTGCTGGCTATCAACTACACCGCAGTAGGACGAGCAGCAGCAGCAGTCACAGGCGTCCCCGAAGCCGTAATCGCCGAGCTAGACTGCTCAATAGACTTCGCATCAGGAATCACCGACGGCCCAGGCACAACATAATCGAGTGACTGGTAAATATTGACCAGAATGCCCGGGTCCGTCGCCTTGTACAGCTCCTTACCCGGCACACCCTCCGGCTTAGCAGTCCCCGAGCCGGTGATCTCCAGGTTAAAGCACTGCATATAGTTCTGCGCACCGTTCTCACTCCCCGCACTATGCAGGGCGATCGTCTCATGGCGAAGCACATAGTTGCCCGGCGCGATAGTCGGCGGGATCTGCACCATCCACGAGTTATTGTTCGCGATCATCTGGTCCGCGCCCCATACGCCGGGGGCAGGCTCCGGATCGACGAGACCGACGCCGTCGATCTTGAAGAACTTCAACGTGGTCTTGTCGACCGTCTCGCAGCTGCCGTCGCAGCGCGCGAGGTAGTCGAGCATGGGGCCGTGGTGGCTCTCGGGCCAGGGGGTCCATTGCAGGCTGATCTTGTCGCCGGCTGCGACGACGGCGTGGCCGCGCGCGTTGGTCGCGTCCAGGTGGCAGATGATGTCGTCGGTGGCGTAGGCGTCGGGCGAGACGAAGCCGTTGGCTGTGTTGGGCGTTTGCCAGGCGATCCGTACGGGTGGGTCGGGGTTGTAGGGGTCGGAGCCGATGTCCCACCCTGAGTAGCTGACGCCGTTGATCACGATGTTGGAAATGTGGCCGTGGGCGGCTACTTTGGAGGCTGACAGGAGGGTTGCCAGAAGGGCAGCCTTTTGCTTTGGATGCATGATGGTGGTAGTTTGGTGTTGTATAGGTATGATGATGTTTCTCTGTTCGACTCTGAACGAAGCGCAGCAGGCATTGGGCCTTTATGTAGATGTCTCCAGGCATACAGCGTCAATATTAGCCGGTTGTTCACAACACCATGAATGCATTTCCACCAACGACAGAAGATACTAGACACAAAACACGCCCCCCTCACTGAAGACTTGGCAGCGGTTCCTCAATCTCCCCAATGCCACTATTCCCACCTCCGGATAAACACAACTGCGACATTAAACCACCCCGCCTGGTGATTGAGCGCCACACGGAGATAGCGGTTTACCCTTCATTTGGCTCGGCCAAGTCCCGTTAATATAAAGACAGGCTGCAGGTGGTGGATTTATTCACCACATGGCAGCGCAAGCGCTGGGGAGGGGTGTTATATAGTTGCCAGACTGGGGTCTCTGGTCTAGAACGCCTAGTCGGGCTGCACTCCGGTCTTGGCTGATCCTGAGACATGGTCATCTGCAAGATGTGATGCCAGACTATTCTTGTTTCCCCACGGAGAAAAGCCCTGTCAAATTACGTTAGATTGCCGGTTCTTCAGCTTTTTGCTCGGCATCAAACGCGGGGTACAATCCTTTTCGCATCTATGGGCGCATCTATGGACTGCACATAGCAATTGATACACAGGAATGGCTAGACATGTGGTTGCGTGTGAAACACGTCGCAGGTCTGTCAATGCCGAGGTTTCTTATTCCGGATAGTCGGAGAGATCTTCCGTGTCATGGAACACTAGTACTCCCTTTGTCGATTTGGACAACACTGGCAACTATTGCACAGACGTCAACCGAGGTAGCTGGATTAATCTAATCTTGCATGACACCTTCATTGGATAAGTTTGAAGAATTATGATTTCTAACAGGACAAAAATGCACTAAGAAGATGGACCCATCCAAAATCCGTATCATCAGGGAGATTACATCCTCCGATGCATCTTCAATATTCGAGGTAGAATTAGATGGACAAGAATACGCATTCAAGCTGTTTCACGACAACGGCGACCCCGGATATACCCCCAACAGCCGAGATCTGAACCGGTTTCGCTGCGAACTCAACGCATATCAGAAGCTTCACACATCCGGCGTCTGCGCGCGCGGGTTCGTCCCAATATACCACGGCTCCATCGATCGCATCGACCCCGCAGCATTCCACCCTGCTCTTCAGCACTTCGCTCAAGACAAGCTAAATCCAAGCGCAATATTGCTAGAATACTTCCCCCACGCAGAGAGTCTCAACTGCGTAAACTACTCAGACGCGCTCTACCCTCAGGTGATTGAGGGCACGTAGGAAATACACAGGGCGGGCGTTCATCACCAAGACATCTACCCCAAAAACCTTCTGCTGGTCCGTGGAAACCCCGATAGACTGGTCTGGATCGATTTTGACGTTGCAACGACCTTCACCGACTGTGATCCTGAACAGCTCGCCCGCTGTGACTATGAACTTGCGCTGGTGAAAGGATTCGCGGAGGCACTGATGCGTATGCTGTTGCCGGCTACGCTATAAGCATTTAGCGTGCTAGTAACTGACGGATACAGAGAGATGACCAGGTTCAGGGACTCCCGCCGAATACAAAGTTCTATTAAGGGTTCCAATTAGCTGTTACCATATCCTTGAGCTATACGGAGGACATGTATATTGTACCATTCATGTTCTCGTATTTCGGTGAAATCATCTACCTCAAGCTTTAATAAGACTATACTATACCAAAAGGTGGAAACAACCAGACGGCTTCTCGATAGCCAAGTATGATACTCAAAGTAAGCTGGGAAATTCCGTCCGCTAGTGTGACCCACCCCCGCGCTATTCCTTTGCTTATTTCTGACCTATATCGATGAACAGGCAGCTATATCGACGACGCGTCCATAACAAATGCTTCTATAGGATGTACTGTAGAAGTACATGCAATGACTCACTCCTGCGCTATCTCTTTGCTTGTTTCTGATTCATATTGATGATGACCAGGCAGCTATATCGACAACGCGTCCAAGCAAATGCCTCTGTACCTTACGGTGGAAGTCACTGCAATGACCCACCCCCGCGCTAATCATCTTGCTTAACTCTGACCATGCCAATACTGACCAGGCTGCTATATCGACGACGCGTCCATAGTAGATGCCTCTATAGGATATACTGTGGAAGTAACTGGAATCAATTGGCATGCTATCTAGCTGACTTGCAGGGCGTAAACACTATTTAAACATCTGTGTTTCCATCATTCTTGTAACGGCCTGGAACCTTCTTGATAGGACTTACCATCATCAATATCATCCTCTCTGTCTATTGTCCATCGCGGATTACCACATATACCACGTCCTTCACCGTTCACCATCTCTTACGAGGCTTGTCTATCTCAATACCCACAACAGCCTCATCCCTACGCCTACATTCGATAATTCTACCAATGTCTCCAGCTACGTTCTTTGTCTGCGGCGCCACAGGTGCCCAAGGAGGAGCAATCGTCCACCATCTTCTCCAGAAACAAGCCAAAATCCGCACCACCACCCGAAACCCCGACTCCGAGAGTGCCAAAGTTCTCCAGACCCTGGGGGTATCCATCACCAAAGGCGACTGGGACAACGAAGATGCCCTCAGAGAAGGCATCAAAGGCTGCGCGGGCCTCTTCCTCAACACGCTCCCCACCCTGCAAAACCCAGCCGCGGAGGTGGAGAGAGCACGCCGAATCCTCACCATCGCCAAAGAAGCCGGTGTCAAACACGTCGTCTACTCCAGCGCCTTCGCCATCCACGAACCAGAGCGCCTCGAACACTGGGACGCAAGCAGCAGAGCCGCCGGGATACTCCTCCAGAAACAGGCGATCGAAAAGGCAGTCCGCAGCGCGGGGTTCGAGTTCTGGACGATCATGCGCCCTGGCTTCTTCATGACCAACTTCCTGCCGCCCACGGTGCTGTTCTACGGCAACATTCCCGCGACCGGCAGCATGGTGTCGGCCCTGACCCCGGAGACGTTGCTGCCGTTGGTGGATCCGAATGATATCGGTAAATTTGGCGCCGCGGCGCTCCTTGAGCCTGCACGGTTCAACCACGCCGAGCTCACCCTTTCGGGCGAGCTGATCGGCGCCGATGATGTGATGAAGGCACTGTCGGACCTGACTGGGAGAGATCTAAAGGCAGTCTATCTGTCCGAAGCGGAGATCGAGGAGCGGACTGCTCAAAACCCAGTTTTTGTTGCGCAGAAAATGATGCGGACGATGTCGCAGTTTCATGACTCGCAGTTGTCGGAGAGATGGGGGATCCCGACGGGGAATTTTGCAGAGTTTCTGGAGAGAAAGAAGGAGAAGTTTCTGGCTGTGTATAGCCAGGATCAGAAGTAGGGAGTGGTTGATTGGTTGCGGTTGAAGTAGATAGATATTGATCAATACAGTTGTTTGTTCTCTGAACTGTCTTGCTTGTAGAGCCCATTTGGGCATGCTCTACTCATCAATTGCTTCCATGGTCTAGCGGTTATGACATGAGTCTCATATAGAATTATATGACGCCAAGGAACACCTTGGTGAGCCATCTCAGGGTCGTGGGTTCGATCCCCACTGGAGGCACTTCTTTTTTCTTTTTCCTTTTTTTGCCTGTAGATATAGAACTATCAGTGTTACTGTTTTTATTTTATTTTATTTTTTTTTTTTTTTCCCTCTTCAAGTTTTGTTTTTTTTTTTTTTCGCCCAGATTGTGTTTCAACCAGTTCATACAATAGTACGAATATATCTAATAGAAAGCATAAACCGCAACATTGAATCGGTCAGCCCAGACACCAACCACCATCAGACGAATCACCTGACCACTACCCAATCCAGCCTAGCGTCGTCCAAGCGAGCACCAAAGGCCCACACCGCCCCGGCGGTCGGATCGGGGGCAAAAAAGCACACAACGCCAAAAATCCGTCCCCAAACCCTAACGGAACGAAAGAAAGCCTTCACTCTTTCGCTTCATCCACACCCGCCCCCCCCAGCGAACGACGACCGCCAAACACCGCCCCAACACACCCCTCCCCCCCAGGTTTTCCTCGCCTCACTTCGACCTTCAAGATGACTCACGAGTCTGTGTGGTACAGCCGTCCTCGCAAGTATGTTTAATCCCCCGGATTGAAGATGTGGTGTTGGTGGATGAATTCGATGATGGACGGTTTGAACTAATGTCTTCGCTCGATAGGTACGGCAAGGGCTCCCGTGGCTGGTGCGTTTTAAATCCTTTTCCTTCCCTACAGATTATGCCTGCATTTTTTAGCGACTCGAAAACACGACAATTGGATGTGGATGCTATGTGATGGGAAACGATCGGACAAAACGGGTTAATGGGATACGGATGAACTGACTTCTTTTCTCTGGAATAGCCGTGTCTGCTCCAACCGTGGTGGTCTGATCCGCAAGTACGGGGTATGAATAAACCTGTTTGATTTGAATACTTGGGCGCATGAAACGGCACAGGGTCCGGACTTCGATGCTGACAGGTCTATCTATAGATGAACATCTGCCGTCAGTGCTTCCGTGAGAAGGCCACCGACATCGGCTTCAACAAGGTTGGTTTCCTCCTTCTCTCCATCCTGTGTCGCATTTTCGCATCGAGATGTTCTACCTCGAAACACGACCTCTCGACTGCGCAAGCACACAACACCAAACAAAACATATACTCGACAGAAACTAATATCAACAACAGTACCGCTAAATTACTCGCTCATCTCTCTATCCCTGTTCACGAATTCATTCCGTCATGTGCTCGGCGCCCCGGTCTTCAAACCAACCCCATGGGAGGAACCAGGAAGGAAACGAAAAAATGAAGAACTAGACGGGAAAGAAAGGAAGAAAATGAGGATAGCGTTTGCTGGAGGGAGGAAAAGAAAGGGCGATTCTTTTCAGATTTTATCTTAATCTGAAATGAAAACCAAAAACGGTGTCAAATGTCAAGAAACAGTTGTCGGGCGCAATTTTCCCCTTACCTTTTCCTAACTTTTCGGTCGTTTTCTTTTTCCTTCTTCTCCGTCGGTTCAAGAATATTTGAATTGAAATGAGGAATTTCTTATAATTGTTATCTCTTCTCTCGCCCTTGGTCTGCTTTCAGCCATGTCTACATGTCTACATCCGACAGACTCGAAACGCGGTATCCGACAGCTCTTCGATATCTCTACCTTGAAAGATAATCGACCTATACGATGCATGCAGCCTTACGCATATGGGCATAACTACAACAGCCGGACAGATTGGTACTCACCCTCGACACAATCTCCCAAGCCCATTATCGACTGAGCCCGACGATACGCACATTTGCCTTGTCCCCATGCAGCAGCGCGGTGCCCGTTTGAATCCGTTGAATAGGTCTTTGTAGTATATCCGGTTTGTGTACGGTCGTAGAAATCGGTACAATAATCACATTGTGCCAGTTACTGAGGGCCTGGACTGTTTGTTACAGTAAACATAGACAGAACTAATGAAACGTCTACCTTATCTAGAAGATAAGAAAATAGAACATGATCTGCAATATAATATCCAAACAACACAAGGAACTAGCATCTACTCCGGAGTATAATTGACGCCACGCTGGTGGCTATACATACTACCAACAACCACCGGCCAAACGCAGGAATAATAAAGCACCCATCCATCAATTTGAATCAGTTATTTATCTACTTTAACCCACCAACCAACTCCTACCAAACTCCACAACCGAATCCAGATCAAGTACATATATGCAAGACATGTCGAGCCACACAACGACTCATACTTTCACTCTCACTCTCACTCTCAATCTCAATCCCAATCTCCATTGGGGAGTGGGAAACGCCTACGACCGCGGAGAAGCCAACGACCGAAGATTATAGAAAAGAAGATAAGCGTCGGCGTTGAGCACATCAGCCTCTGTGACAGCCGTGACCTGGTCGTCGTTGAACAGCGCCCACTGGTCGCCCTGGCGGCAGTAGACGTAGTAGTGGCCTGCGTCGAGCTTGCCCTTGTGGACGACGGCGGAGGAGAGGTCGTAGATGAAGCGCGATTTGTCGACTTTGGAGTTGGGGTTCGTCGTGTAGGGGAGCATGTTGATTGACATGGGGAAGTCGATGCGGCCTTCGAGTTTTTCCGAGACGGAGAAGGTGTGTTCGAAGCGCTGGTGGATTTGTTAGATGTTGTTAAAGATTTGTGCTGTGGTGGCGGGTTGGGATGGGAGGGGACAAACCTTTAATTGCATGCATAGGATGGCTGGTAGTTTCTTGATGTGTAATTGCTTGGTCGCTTTCTGGGGGGTGTTGCCGCACCCGCTGCAGTTGTAGACATCGGCCATTAGCTTCTCTGGCGAGGTGAAGCTCTCGAGACAGCCGCTGAGGGTGGGCGGGGAGGTTCCGTTGCCGCCCATGGCGCGTTTCTTTGCCTGGACCTGGACGTCGAGACTGAGGTCTACCATCGGGTCCTCTGTGCGGGTGACGTTGCCGCATTTGTCGCAGGTCACGCTGCTGCGGAGCTTGCCGTAGAAGGTCTTGTGGAAAAAGCAGGAACAGCCACCTTCGTGACTGTCGTTGTGGTCGTCGGTGCTGGCGTGGAGCTTGTCAACGAGGAACTGATAGTACTCGTGTGCGTCCTGTTGTTGGTATCCCGCTAGCGTCTGGAGACTCGTCAGTCATTTTCCCATCAACTATCATCCTAGGGGCAGTGACTTACAGGGCTAGCGCGCCACGACGCCAGAAGAAGATTCAGCGCCGCGAAGCCCTCGGGCTTCTCGCTGCTGTTGAAATCCGCAAACGCCTCCGCAACGGCACACCCGATACAATCATTGGCGTTGCACTCGTGGATCTGGTGCCCATTTCCCAGGAAATAGGTCGTGAGGATGGGATCATGCAGCAATGACTGCAGGATGACGTTCAGGTAGCAAGTCTGCCCGAGATTGAAGAGTCCCCTCACTCCTGTCTTGGCGCAAGGACGCTTGGTCGCGTTGCTCCTGATGTACAGCTCGTCGCTGGAGCTGTCGCTAAATCGCCGTTTCTTGGCCACTAGATGGCATTGTCAATACCTGAGGCAGCACTGACACGAGGGCCGAGACGTACCTTCTAATGCGCTCTCGGGCGGGGATGACCGCAGTCGTTCCAGGCCGTAGTCGTAAACGAAATCCCCGCAGCCCTGACAGTAGAGCAAACGGCCTCGTGACTCCATGTCTATACAGAAGGTTAGTCAGTCCGTGGGTCTGTCGGTCCATGTCTCTCGACAAGATGGGTTATCCCTACAGAAAGAGTGCCCCGTCTTGTCCGCGTGGGCTTTTCGCTCGTTACTCAAACACGTATCGGCACATGTCAAGCACATGTACTTGGGCTTTAACAGGGTCGAAGCTCGGACAGTCGGGTTCTGCTTGAGCGCCGTCTCGAGCGACTTGGGATGGGGAGCCAGCGCATTATGCGCTTTGATGAACGAGCCCTTGAACTGTTCGGCCACGCCGGGATTCTGCCCCAGCTGCGTGGCAAGATGCTCTGGAACAAACGGTCAGTATCCGGGTCATACCTGTACGAGGGTCACTCCGGGGTGGTTGCATACCGCAGCCAAACTCCGACTCGGAGAGAAGCGACACAGAGATGACACTGGCCATGGCGAGACAGGTGCGATGGAATACGAGGTCTGGAACAGGACAGATCCGGGGGAAAATTGCGCGCAGGCTCACCACCGACCGGGTGGAGTACAGGACCCCAAAGGATGATGCCGATAAAGATCACCGGAGGTTGCCAAGGTTCCGTACGTGGACGCTAAAGACGGATGATGGCAGAACGGTTGAAGGGGGTGTGTGTGAGTTCTCGAGTTTCAATTGCAGGTACCGCAAAAGTCTATCAATTGTAACACCTTCAATCAAGAGGTCTTGTTGGTATGATCACATCCACATTGTGTGCTACGGAGGCCAGCCTCCAGTGAAGAGTGTGATAAGGTGAATCAGAGGCAAAGGCACGGAGTACAGTCGGAGTCTTCCCTAACCGCAATTTGGTACACGCTAATCTACTTACAGTAACCCCGTATCTTTGATTATATCACCTATATATTTACAAAGTATGAAACAGGCGTGCAATGGAGGATAATTATTGGTCTGAATAAATTGCTTTTCTTCTTAATTACTCTGTACATACAGAATACTACCATGAATCTAGTCTCGCACGTGCATCACATGACCTAGGGCAGCCATCAGCGGTGAAAGTCATGCCAGTCTCCCAGAGCCGTGTCTTCATACATCAATTGCGGCGCATGTGAAATGGATTTTGACAGTCTTGCCAAACAACAGTCCGATCGGATCTTTCAGGTGTGGGTTCAAAACCTGCTTGGAAATTCACCAGAAGAATTGGCCGGCAAGCTTGCTGCCCGGCATTGCCCTGGGACACCTGCAACGGCGTCGCTGCTCTCGAATGGCGCTTTTAATATTTGTTATCGAGTAACCTATGAGAACGGCCTACGCGTTGTAGTTCGCTTTGCCGCCCTGGGTCGTGCCGTTGCTCGCAAGGAAAAGGTCAACAATGAGGTCGCTATCATGCAATACCTTACCCAGCACACAACAATCCCTGTTCCAAAGGTCCTGGGATCCGGAAAGTGCGCCGTTGGGCCATACGTTGTGATGAGTTATGTAGAAGGAGATCCATTAAGCCGATATCTGAGAGACCCGTCTCAGCACGCGGTCAAGCTAAGCTCGAATATATCCGCGCAGGTCTTGAGGAAGGCTTATTTTGTCATGTCTGAGCTCCTGCTAGAGCTATCGAAGCCTGAATTTCTCTTTATTGGAGCTTTTGGACAGGACGAGTCCGGCAAGTGGACTGTGCAGAAACGACCACTTACTTTCAATATGAATCGACTTGCTCAATTCTCGAATATCCCCCACAGCGTCTTTGAACAAGGACGTTTCGACAATGCAGCCGACTATTTTGAGGAGCTGGCGCGTCAGCATTTCTATCATCTCGAGCTACAGCGTAACGATGCAATTACAGACGAGGCTGACTGCCGACGAAAGTACATTGCACGTTGTCTTTTTCGCAAGCTATCACGAGAGATATCCAGAGAACACTGCAGTGGTCCCTTCCGGCTTTATTGTGATGATCTTCATCCTGATAATGTTCTTGTTCATGCATCAAGGCTTAACGTCACTGGAGTAGTCGACTGGGAGTTTGCCTATGCCGCTCCTGTTGAATTCACATTGACTGCTCCTTGGTGGCTCTTGTTGGAAAGACCAGAAGACTGGGAACCTGACCTTGATCAATTTTTATCACGCTTTATGCCGAGATTTCACACTTTCCTCGAGGTTCTCAAAGACTGTGAGACCAGAAAAATGGCAGATGGTTCTCTGTTACTATCTCAGCGACTATCGATGGCCATGGAGAAGTCACTGGAGACTGGACTTTTCTGGATCTGTCTTGCTTCACGAAATAGCTCTATGTCTGATGAGATTTATTGAAAATTTATTGATCCAAGATTCTATGGTCCATTCACAACAATTGAGGACCGCTTCGGTCTGCTCAGTGCCGAAGAGCGGATGAATCTTGACGCCGTCGTCGAGAACAAAATACAACAGGCAAGTGAGGCCAGTTTGGTTTCCCACTACAGCATTGACGAATTGACGAATTTATAATGAGCCAACCAACCCGTTTAAATACGTAGGACTGCCAAAGATACTGCAGGGGAATATATCCTTCCACGCGCCCAAATGAAACCAATCTCCGCATAAGAGCTAAACTTGCGACTGCGGCACAACTAAGAAGACTGCGTTTGCCGCTGAATTATGCCGAGTCCGCGTAGCACGAGCGCAGGTCGATGATCCAAATCAGATGAGGGTGAGCGTCGGCCGAATATAAAAAAAGAAACATGCTGGGTATGAGGAATCGCCTTGCGAGGGCTCTGTTACGACCCTGCAGACACCAATCATTGGAAAGCCGCAAATTATGTTCCACTGAAAGAGGGACATGCTTGACTGACCACGAGAAAACTAGAGTATATAGCTTGGCGAGACCTAATTTCAAACGCGTCTCTCTTCCTACTCAGATAACTGAAGTAGTCTCAGATTATTCAGTTATGATTGGCCTATAGACTCGAGTTCATCAAGCACACTGGACTAAAAGGAATTATAGGTAAACCAGGTGGTGTAACGACTGCAGATGTATCCTGGAGTTGGGCATCCTCCGGGGTCTGTTCCAATTTTTCTGAAAGATATCAATGTAATACAGACTTTGAGTTATTCCTGAGTATATTCGCGGCCTTGGAGATCCAATCATCATGCGAGAATCAGGCATAAAATCAGTAGACTGACAAACAATCCCCATAAACATAACCATCATAATAGAGTCATCCCATATCGTTCATATATGCCTCTTGGTTCACCCAACTAAAGATGGCGCGACCGGATGAAGCTGTTCGTAACCCAAGTTCTGCCTGGCAATGCTGGGCCTGAATGTCGCGCAGAGATCTTGGGGATCCTCTGGACACCTTGGTGTAACCTGCAGCTCTCCCTGCATTTGCGACTGCGCCGAGAATCCATATCAGATACTCCAGTGTCCAGCCACGTCCAGCCACGTACAACCACAGCTATTATTGTATGACAAGTCCATGATCGCTCATCGAATACCTCTCCCGCGAGGCAGTGCACTCGGCCGCGCTCGGTTGGAGCCTCGAGTGGTATAACGACCCCCGCGCGTCGAGGACCCTCGGGTGGTCCCGCGCGAGTAACCGGTAGATCGGGGGGTAGGCTTGGTCGAGATTGTGGTGGATGGGTGTTCGACAAAGCCGGAAGTGTCGGTCGTCCTAAATCCAATGTCACGGGTTAGCGTAAGGTTCGAGACGCAGATAAACAGGCTGGGACTTACAAAAACGTCTCTTCGGGAGCAGCTTGCGCCTCGGCTTCGGCCTCTGTAGAACTTGTCAGCACTTCCCGTCCTAGCTCGTCATTGACGACCGAGAAGTTCCTACCTTTCTGTGCCTCTGCCAGTTTCGCTCTCCGGAACGACTCGGGAATGGGAGCCTACGGGTGTCGATCAGTATGGGAGGATTCCTTTCGGCGCTTGTCCAGCACGGGGCGGATCATACGTTTGGAAAGTCCACACAGAACGCGTTCATGTTCATCCCGTAGAGGAAACTCGCGAAACTCTCGCTGAAGCGCGTGAGACTCTCATGCATCAGCTGGAGGTGCATGAAGTTGGCCTCCAGGTCCGCCATGGAGTCTGCGAGCTCCGCAAATTGCGGTTCCAGCGCATTGATGGCCGGCTCGGAATAGCCCGTGTTGCCGATACTCCCTCCGTAGCCATGGGCGTCGCGAAATGATGACCGCGAGCTGGGTCGTAGAGGGGTTGTGGGCCGCGATGACGGACGGGGTCGAGAGGCGGATCGAGAGGCAGAGACGGAGGCGTCCATTATGGCGGTACAAGGATGAGAGTGGTGGGGAGGCACGAGCGTTTGGGAATGTGGGTGGCTGAAACCGTTTTAAATTGACATCAGTATAGTAGGTCTTTGATCATAACCATACGACGAGGTTAGACTTTTCGAGACACCGGTGGTTGATCCCCGTGGGGTTTTCTCTGTGGGAACTGAAAGGTTCACTCGGTGTGTTGACTGTGAGTGTGATTGTTGTTGATGTAAACACGGGACAAGTGCGTGGTCGGAAGGCCACCCGTGCCTCAGGCTGTAATGACAGGTACCGGAAAGATACCTGGAAGTTACCGAGCCAGACAGGTGGAACGGCAGCAGATCCAAGGTACCCCAAGAGTACTGGTTTGGTTCCCTGGTTGGTCGGTTCACCAGGAAAGAGGCAAAAAGCGGCGGTGGCATTACCAGAAGATAAAACATCGCCATCATTCCTGATAAACTTCATTGGATCCCTTTTCGCTCTCCCTCGAGTTCTCGTTCTCCTTCTCTTCCCCGCACCCTCGGCCCCCCCGGAGTTAAACCTTTTCAGAGGCCAGATCGACATCCACCGTCGTGTCTATCATCAGTGGCTGACACCTCCCATCAATTAATCCAGAACAGTCTTTTTCCTACTCGCGCAACCCCCTTTGCCCCAGACAAGGAACTGGATCGTTTAAAAACTTGATAACCTTGTGGTCATTCGCTTTTGTTACCCAATTGAGCACATGCATGTGTGCTCGCCTTTAAGCCGCCGTCTCGCACATTCCTCGGCCAAATCTACCTTTCAATCCCCGACCCATCTGCGGCTGCGCCATCCTGTTCGCGCGCAGGTATCCCGTCCGCTGCATCCTAGCCCAGCCCACTTGGCCCTGTCTCACCCACCTGCGCGTTCCCTCTCCACTTTCCTTCCATTGAAAGAACCGAAGGAGGCTGCATCCTTCTGGACCGTCACATTCTCTCTACTCCTGATCTGTGGAGGATCCTGGCTTCACGATAAATACCGAAACTCCCGAGACGATTCGCTGCTGCAGAACGACGACGACGGTCCGTCTGATTCCAACCCCTCCGAAGAATCTTTCCTTGGTGTCCTCGATACGTTCAGAGGTATGACGAACGCCGAAGCCGCACCGGGCACCGTGGGGAACCTCACCCCCGAGCAGGAGGCCAAACTGCAAGAGCTCTGGATCTTGCTGTGCAAAGTCTGCGGCATCAAGTTGAATGGCCTTGAGGAGACGGAGACGGAGGCATCCGGCTCCCGCCCCGGCTCGTCCCAGGATAAAAAGCAGCAGCCGAAGCGCCGGTGGACGCTTTGGGGTGGGAAAGACGACGACGCCAGTGATTCTGCCAGCGTCAAATCCGGCAAGGGAATTTCAACCAGTCTTTCCGCCATCAACCTCGATGGGGACGACAAACATGGTCAGTCCAAGGAATTCCAGCAGGCCCTGGATGACATGACACCCGAGGAAATCCGCGTCACGGTCTGGAACATGGTGAAGCAGGACAATCCCGACTCTCTACTTTTGCGCTTCCTGCGCGCGCGCAAGTGGGATGTCCATAAGGCGTTGATCATGTTCATCTCGACTATTCGGTGGAGACTCCACGATGTCAAGGTCGACGATGATATCATGAGGGGCGGCGAGCAACTGGCTTACGAGCAGACCAAGAGCGCCGACGCCGCGGAGAGGAAGAAGGGGGAGGATTTCCTGACGCAAATGCGCCTGGGAAAGAGTTTCCTTCACGGTGTCGACAAGCAAGGTCGGCCAATTTGCACCGTCCGGGTACGCCTTCATAGAGCCAACGAGCAGAGCACCGAGTCTCTGGACCGGTTCACTGTGTATACCATTGAGACCGCCCGCATGATGCTTGTGCCGCCAGTTGAAACTGCTGTATGTTCTCTTCCCTGGTAGGGCTGAAGGAAGACACTGACCGATCGCAATAGTGCATTGTTTTTGACATGTCCAACTTTTCTCTCGCGAACATGGTATGTATTCCTCTGAGATAATCTTCCCTTTTTTCTTTTTGCTAACAGTATCTCGTAGGATTACCACCCCGTCAACTTTATGATCAAGTGCTTCGAAGCCAACTATCCCGAATCCCTCGGTGTTGTTCTAATCCACAAAGCCCCATGGATCTTCTCAGGTTGGTCTACCCTTTCTCGGATATAACGGATCAACTCTAACACACTGTCCAGGAATCTGGAATATTATCAAGGGCTGGCTCGACCCGGTCGTCGCCTCCAAAGTGCACTTCACCAAAAGCTATCAAGACCTCGAGAAGTTCATCAACAAAGATCAAATCTGGACCGAGCTCGAAGGCAAAGAAGACTGGGAATACAAGTACGTGGAGGTCAAGCCCGACGAGAACAAGCTCATGGAAGACACTGCCAAACGGGACGCTATGATCGCCGAGCGCCAGGAGCTGGCCAAGGAGATCGAAGCGGCCACCGTCGAGTGGATCCTCGCCTCCCGGAAGAAGGACCAAGCAGCCACGCAGGCCGCCGTCGAGAAGCGGGCTGGTCTTACCGACCGACTGCGCGCCCAGTACTGGGAGCTCGACCCTTATATTCGCGCTAGGTCCCTCTATGACAGAGTGAACATTATCCAGGGCGGCGGAAAGGTCAACTTTTACCCTGAGGAGGCTAAGAATCCCTCCTCGAAGAACAAGGCATAGGTGGATTGATTTGATCTTCGCGCGGACTCGATTCGATCGTTGTATTTCGGCTCATAGACGTGGTCGTAACACTGTTTGCATAGCCTTTATAACATGTGTATAAAGTTTGGACTAGACGTGGTTTTATTGATTGATGGGGTTTTGTGTCTGCGGCGTCGGATTACACTATCATGAATGGACTGTGTCTTCATCTCTGGTATATAGGTTCTCTGAATTGCATATTAGCTTTTGATTGATCATTGTGATCTACCATCTATTGAGTTAGCTGCATAGCAGTAAACATGCCGGTCTTGCTATATTACATCAAACGACTAGATCATAGTTGACTCTGCTATCTCTGGGTGTTTCACATCTACCATATAACACGCATGATACTCCTCATCGTCGCACTTACCATCCTCTTCTCCTTCCAAACTTAAAATAGAACTTACAAAATCCCCAAGAAAAACCAAACCAACCTTAATATTGATAAATTTATAACGCAGCAACACAAACACTCTCATTCCATCAATCACCTAAACACTAAGCTAAGACGACAAATATAGTATCTACATTCTCGCCTTAACCTCCTCATGCAAAGCCTTAAGCTTATCCATATCAGTCGGCTGAGAGGGCCAACCGATACCGAGACCCTCGGGCTCGTTGGGCTTGGGGATCTTTCCTGGTGTTAGTATTGTATTGCGTTTTTGAATGGAGGTTGGATTTGTGGAACGGGATTAGATGGGTACGTACCATGTGGAAGTGAACCTGGGGGTAGTTATGTTAGCATTGTGTCTCGTTTACTTGGAAATATGGTTTGGTACGGCTTGGTTTAGGGAATGGAACGAGGGGAAGGGCTTACATGGTCGACCACCTGGTGCGCGATACGGCCATTGTTCTGCAGAATGTTGTAGTCCTCTGCGCCAGTGGCTTTGGCAATTTTCTTTGCGACAGGCTGTTATTTGAGAATGGTTAGTTAGTTAGTCAGTTGAACCCTGTGGGCTTGTTATGCTGGGTTTGTGTTGGGGGTATGGTATAGCTGCGGGGAATCGAATCAGATGCCCTGTGCTGCTCTTCCCCAAGGTCCTCCTCCCATCTCTTATATAAAAGATAAGACGGGATTCCACATCCACGGAGAAGGTAATATCAATCCCCGCAGCTATATTCAACTCCAGCTCCAACTCCACGTACCAAGATCTCTTGCAGGTCTTCATCGGGGATATCAGTGAGCTTTGCGCCGTGGAACTTGGGGATCACGAGCTATATTTTTGTATTGACCGAAAGGTGCCATTTCATTAGCCATCAACTCCGCAAAGATAGCAGAAGTATCTACGCGCGCAGACGGAAGAGTTGGGATGGTTCCATCAAGCAATCACGCCGCGGGGTGATGCGGGGCGTTGCGTCATAAAGACAACTCGAACGAAGAGGAAGAGGACAACTCACCGCGTGGCCACGGCTCAGAGGCTGGATGTCGAGGAAGGCAAAGACCTTGTCGCTTTCGAAGAGCTTGAAGGAGGGGATTTCACCTGTTACTATTTAGCGACGTTCTTTATTTGTTTGCGCATTGGGCCGGTCGGTCTCCCCATGTAAACAAGGGCGTTCGACCCAGGAAGTGTAGTGTAGTGGTTGGTTAATTACCCTTGATGATTCTGCAGAAGATACAGGCAGCCATTGTAGACAGATACGTTGTGTTACGGTGGAGATGGATTGAAATAAGGTAGGAAGCTAATGTAGGTGCGCAACGAACAGTGGATGAAGCTGAGGAAGTTCGTTTGCAGCTTGAATGCGGGCGGGGTTGTCGGTTGAGGGCGGAACGGGTAGAAGGAAAAAGAAAGAAATGATTGAGGTGGTGTCGGCAGGGATCGAACCCGGGACCTCTGCAGCAACAGACCAGGGATAAATATCATAATAAGGGAAAGAAAAGTGACGAGTGCGACGTACTAGTTCAGAACCCATTTCTTGCCTTTTACCAGAGATGGCCGTGGTACGCGCACATCACTCGTCTCCCGAATCTTTGGAACTCTCCATCGACACAGTTGTCGATTTTATTGCTAATTTTTTTTACTATTCTTGTTCAGATAGACTTTTCCTATGTGTTGCTCTTTTTTTTGCAACTTTTCTATCCAATCTGAGGGAAATGCGACAGGTGGGGTGCGTGTCCATAGTGAGATTGTGGTGTGTCGTTAAACCCACCTAACCCCTCTTATCTCCAACTCTCTAGTGCCCGCGGACTTTACTCCGCTACATCCTCCGAATGTACTCCGCACCGGGTGATAGACATACGGGTCAATCGGTTATATTCAATCTAATTGATCATTCAAGGTGATGTCTTCCTGAAAATATAGACCGATTGTACTCTAGATGGCATGCGTGGCTCCATGTACGGCGTAGTGGCCTCTGTACCAACAGCGTTCTACGCACTACTCCAACATCCAAGTTGGAGATACAGCAAGGGCCAATTCAGTCAAGAATCCTTCTAGCATCAATCTGACCTTCCCCTAGTCCGTCATTTGATCAAATTGCCGAATCCCGTGGTTATGGAGTCATGGTTTAACCCCACTCGATTTATCTTATCGTCTACACGTTATCTTCCGTCTCCAACAACTGGACCAGCCATATATTAACCCCCTCCTGCTCGCTCGTAAACAGAATGTCGTCTGCTCTATATCATAGATTCGCGGCTACTTCACGAGCCAGGTTGTCTTCACGCCCAACAGCACTGTTCTGTGGAAAACGCGTTGTGAATCTGCATCGATCGTTTTCAGTTACCTATAAGCAAGACATGTTGACCACCGAGTTATCCGAGGCCCAGGTCTCTGCCCTGCGGGCTAACAAAGACCGGCTTGCGAAGGACCTGCATCATAGTTGCCAGTGGGGCTCTGGAATTCGCTGGGGAGAGTAAGTATACACTTCATCCGTTTCCTAGCATGGTGGTGATCCTTCGTTGAAGATGACCACGACTGTCGTGGTCATAAGAACGAGGGTCGTTTCTGTATACTAGACTCTCTTATATTATGTTGTTGACCCCACAGCTAACACACGCTCAGTGGATCATCAGACACCGGAATGCAGCGCCTGGCTCTGTCGGACGACGACAAGAAAGTGCGAGACTGGTTTATCGAGACAACAAAAGCCCTAGGATGCAACGTCACAGTAGACCAGATGGGCAACATCTTTGCGGTCCGTCCCGGACGGAGAAAGGACGTGCCCGCGACCTTCATCGGCAGCCATCTCGACACGCAGCCGACAGGCGGCCGGTACGACGGGATCCTGGGCGTCTTATCCGGCATCGAAACCCTGAAAGCGATGGATGAGATGGGTCTGGAGACCGAGGGTGGTGTCGGTGTGGTCAACTGGACGAAGTACGGCCTCCTTTCCTCCTTTCCTCTTTTCACATTGAGAAAACAGACTAACAACATCGTGTAGCGAAGAAGGAGCGCGCTTCCCGATCAGCATGATCGCCTCCGGTGTATGGGCAGAGCACATCCCTCTCGAAAAGGCCCACGGCCTGAAAGAAGTCCCCACCGTGGCATCCCTCCCCACAGCATCATCTGCGCCCGAGACAATGAAATCCGCCCTCGAGAAGATCAACTACCTCGGCACCACGCCGTGCTCCTACAAAGAGACCCCCATGGCCGCGCACTTCGAGCTGCACATCGAACAAGGCCCACACCTTGTCTCTTCCGGCCAGCGCGCCGGCGTAGTCACCGCAGTGCAAGCCTACCGTTGGTACCACGTCAACGTCATCGGGCGAGACACCCACACCGGAACAACAGCATTCGAGCACCGCGCAGACGCACTCTACGCCTTCTCGCGGATGATGGTGCGCGCGCGCGAAGTCGCCTCCTCCCACGGGTGCCTCGCCAGCGTCGGCATTGTGGAAACGAAGCCTGGCAGCGTGAACACCGTCCCAGGCGAGGTGAGCTTCACACTCGATATCCGGGGCCCCAAAGACGAGCTGGTCGCCGTTGTCGAGGCCGCGCTCAAGAAGGACTTCGACGCCATTGCCGCCGACGAGGGCAAGGGCATCGGCAAGCCGTGCCGCGTGGAGTGGACGCTCGATTTCGACTCCCCCTTGGTGCAGTTCCACCCGGACTGCATCGACTGCGTGCAGCGGTCTGCTGAGGCGGTTGCCGCGGACTCGGGCTCGTCGGAGCCGAAGTCGCTGGTGCGTGAGATGATGAGCGGTGCAGGCCATGATAGCGTGTTTACCTCGAAGAGGGTCCCGACTAGCATGATCTTTGTGCCTTGCAAGGATGGGCTCAGTCATCACCCGGAGGAGTTCTGCTCTGCCGATGACTGTGCTACTGGGACGTCTATCATCTTGCAAGCGGTCGTCCGGTACGACAGGAAGAGATTCTCTGCGTGAAGAGATTATATAACATATTTAGTCAATTGAGCGATACCTTACCCATAAAGAGATATACATCGTACCGAGTAGCTATACAACATCTACAAATCAACCAGATAGATAGTGGATCATAATAATCATGGCATTGACCTAGCTAATCCATCAATCATCAAGACCAGCCCCAATGCACAAACATTATCCCCATATTTTGATTTTTCTTCTTTTTTTTATCGGACGAGCCAGCAAGCCACAAGCAGCCCTTTCAGCAGAGCCTACTCAAGCGAGCCTCAACCTGCAAGAAACCCATCGGAGTCCCTCAATAGCCGAGCAACCCCACTTAAGAAGGGGGAGCGCCACGGCCACGGCCGAAGCCACCGCGGAAGCTGGGGGCGAACTCGCCGGGGGCACCGCCCTCCTTGCCGCCCTCCTCGCGGCGGCGGTAGCCACCCTCACGGGGAGCACGGGGACGGCGCTCACGCTCCTCACCGCCCATCATGCCGCGGGGGGGAGCGTGCGAGCGCTGCTGCTTGATGTGGGTGGCGGGGACAACCTCAGCGGGGAGGTGCAGCCACTCGCGGAGGTAGTCCAGACCCTGCGCGCAAGTCAATTAGACATGGTTCTGACGGTTTCTGTAGCACTCTCAGGGTAAACATACCTCGGGGGTGAGGGTGTAGTAGTAGTACTGCCACGAGAACTGGGTCTTGAGGTAGCCGCGGGAGGTCAGGGACTGGCAGGCCTTGATCACGTAGAGGTTCTTGGTGTCAATGTCGCCATGCTTGGGCTGGTTGAAGTCCTTCTTGGCCACGAGCACACCCTCTATTCACGAAAACCTAGTCAGCGAATTGATCTCACATTGTCGAATTCCGTCCGAAAAAATCCAGAAATTCGGGTAGGGGCTGGCGTCGGCGACATACCGCGGAAGAGGTACTCGTGGATCTTCTTGCGGTCGTCCTTGGGGATAAGCCTGGTGTAAAGTCAGCGATAAATTCAGAGAAATTGAGGCATTCTAGCCTGCGATTAGAGGGGTATGCTCACATTGTTGCGAGTTCCTGGTGCTCTTCGGGGAATCGCTCTAACAACGCGAAGAGATGTGGTTGAAGATAAGAAGTGCTGGAGTGGAGCGCCAGCCGAAAAGTGCGCTGATTCCTCTTTGGGAAAGCGCTAGCTAGGGCTGGCCCTAGGTTAAATCATGTGACCTGTAGCTCTATCACGTGGACTGTGGCCTGAGGTGTCGGGTGGCTGCACTTAGTCATTCTCTTATCGCCAACCTCCACATCTCTTGATCTCATCACCTCACCAGATCTGTTTTACGCATTAACATCACCATCACATCCGGGTTTTTACCAGGGCTGTACCCAAGTCTGATCGCGCAAACTCAACAAAACCGCCCAGGTCCATCGAAACAGGTGAACCTGCCACCGCAACGATGACGTCTCAAAACATCAACGTTCTCCTCTCGTCTTTCCCCGGTCTCTCCCTCCCCTCGACCGTCTCATTCTCCCTCCCACCGACATCGACGATCATTGATCTTACGGAGAAAATCTCGTCCTACATCCCAGCATCCATCCCCCTCCGGTCTCTCATCCTAACCACAACCAACAACAAGCAACTCATCCCCTCCTCAGAGCGCGTCCTCTCCTATCTCCCCACCAGCAATGACGAAACAACCCCCCAATCGAACCTCCTCCCCCTCCGCCTATCCGTACCCACATGCGGAGGCAAAGGTGGATTTGGCTCGCAGCTGCGCGCAGCCGGCGGGCGCATGTCGAGCAAGCGCAAGGGCAACCAAGGCGACGATAACGGATCCAGCCGCAACCTCGACGGGCGTCGGATTCGCACCGTGAACGAAGCGAAGGCGCTTGCCGAGTACCTCGCCGTCAAGCCGGAGATGGATAAGAAGGAGAAGGAGGAGCGCCGGCGTCGCTGGCAGGCTGTGGTGGACGCGTCCGAAAAGCGCCAGGAGGAGCTGAAGAATGGCGGCGAGCGGCGCAAGGTTGATGGTCAGTGGATGGAGGATCGGGAGGAGGCTAATGAGCGCGCGCGAGAGGCTGTTCTCAAGGCTATGGAGGACGGCGCTTGGACGGATAATTTCCGCGATACTGTTGTTGGTGGGTCGAGCACGAGTGCGAGTGCCAGCGAGGGCAGTGGCCAGGACAGTCCGCTCAGCTCTGAAGAGGAGAGCGATGAGGATAAAGGGATGGCGGACGCTCCGGGGCCGTCAGAGCCTGCTCGTGGTTCTGCGGCGCCGCGGAAGTTCATTGGGTTTGATGAGGACGACGAGTTCATGAGTGACTCCGAAGAGGAGGAGGAAGAGGCTGATCCTAAGGGCAAAGGAAAGGCAAAGGCTTGATCGGAAAAGCGTTCAGTCCGTCGACTAAATTGCTATATCCTTGTCCATCGTTAAAATTTGGGTTTGGAGCGTTCATGTATCTATTTTTCCTCTTCAACTTTCTACGACAATCAATATAATTCGCATAACATATAAAACAATCAAGCCAACCAAAAAATTCCCCGTACGAAGTACACCGAATAATGTCGTACCTTCTTTAATTCAAGCATTTTTAGACGGAAAATACCTTGATTGACAGTTTGCCACCAAAACCCGCTTATCAACGCTATCGGCCGCATCTCCGCCCGGAGCTCCGTTCCTCATCAACCATCCGCAAAAATTTGCAGTCATGTTGTCGTCGCTTGGGCGCGTACTCCCAAGAGTTTCCAGGCTGAAGCCAGCGCGGCCGCGATGCTCGTACCATTCGCTCGCGCTCGCCCAAACATGGCAACAAACTCTGTCATCGGCATCAGTGTTGGGGCCGATCAACCCAGCGAGCCGAACCAGCAGAATCCCGCACCGCGTTCTGTCTACGGCTGCTGCGACGCATGAGAACCCGGTCACGAGCATTGAGGATCTACTACCGGTGTGTTGTCCAGGGTGCGGTGCCTATTCGCAAACCGTCGAACCGAATGAGCCTGGATACTATGGTCGATTGGGGAAGGGGAAACAGGCGCGAAAACCTCTGTCGGAGGCCGAGGCCAAGGCCAAGCCGGACGGAGAAGACGCGACAACGCTGAAGGCTGATGGTGAGAGGGCGGCGGATACGATCCAGAGAATTGTTCGGGATCAGAGGGATACGCAGAAGCCTGATCCTCGAAGTAAGTTTGTTGTTGATGGCATTACGCTGGATGGGTCAAATGCTAATCCGTTGCATATAGACAATGCTCTACTCGAAGCCGCGACGGCTACAGCGAATCGGTATCTCGAGAAATCAAGAACCCCGGTCCACATCTGCGACAGATGCCACGATCTCGTTCATCACAATAAAGCCGTCCCTGCTGTGTCTCCTTCGCTCGAGACCCTCCGCGACTTTCTGGACGAGTCGCCCCACAAACATAACCGCGTGTACCATGTCGTCGACGCCGCTGATTTTCCCATGTCCTTGGTCGACAACATTCACGAGGTGCTCGGTGTGAAGGACCAACGGTCTCAGAATCGGCGAGCCGCAAGCTATAAATATAAACGGGGGAAACTGCTACCGACCATCAGTTTCGTTATAACGCGATCGGATCTGCTCGGTGCCACCAAGGAGCAGGTGGACTCGAAAATGCAGTACATGCGCACGATTATTCGCGAGGTTCTAGATATACCGTCTGATGATTTCCGCCTGGGCAATCTACACATGATAAGTGCGCAGCGCGGCTGGTGGAATAAGCAGGTGAAGGATGAGATCAGGGAGCACGGCGGTGGTATCTGGGTGATCGGAAAAGCCAACGTCGGCAAGAGTAGTTTCATTGAGGCTTGTTTTCCGAAGGATTCGAAGAACCTCGAGAAGATCGCCGAATTGGTCGAGCGACGTGGGATGGAATCGAGGTTCCCCAACTCGCCAGATCCACTTGACCCCGAGAGCCTTCTCCCACCCGCCCCTCGGGAGGACCTCTTCCCTGTCCTCCCTGTCGTGTCGTCTCTATCTGGAACCACGGTCTCGCCGATCCGGATCCCGTTCGGGCGTGGGCGAGGGGAGATGATTGATCTACCAGGCTTAGACCGAAGCGAGCTAGCAGAGCACGTTCGCGACGAGTACAAGCGGGACCTGATCATGACCAAGCGCAAGAAGCCCGAGCGCCACAGCGTCAAACCGGGCCAGTCGTTACTCCTCGGGGGCGGCCTTGTGCGAATCACATCTACGCACCCGGAGCACACCGTCATGGCAGCTTGTTTCGTCCCGATGGAGGTCCACGTCACCAAAAACGAGAAGGCAGTCGAGATGCAGGCCCAGCAGCGCGCCTACCCGGGGACAGTGATCGCGAACGACGGCGTCGGCGAGACCATCTCCTCCGCCGGAGTTTTCGATCTGAAGCACGACGTGACCAAGTCGCACCTCCCCACGACTCTGGCGAAGGCCATCGAAGACAGAAGGACGCGTATGCCTTCGCTCCCATATCGGGTCTTCTCGACGGATATCCTCATCGAAGGGTGCGGCTGGGTTGAACTCACGGTGCAGACCCGCGCGAAGCGCAACGACGCTGACGGCTCTGAGTCTTCGGAGTCCCTGCCGCAGGTGGAAGTGTTCACGCCCTATGGACGACACATCGGGGCGCGGGCGCCGATTGAGTGCTGGAAGATGATTGCGCAGAAGCAGGCTGCCGATAAGCGCAAGACGGGCGCGCGGCGGCGACAGAACGTCGGACAGCTGAAGCGAGCTCGCCAGTCTGCGGATGCCAAAGTTTAGAACACGTTGAATTGGCTCAAGCATGACGCTTGATTCTATGGGGGGAGATTCCCCGTGTATAATATTAGCATAGCGATTGGTGTTTTTCTTCTTGACTGGAATTAAAAAAGATACTTCGCAATTTGTACACTAGCACTACAATACAATGATACCATTGACCACATACTTGATGCACGCCATAACGGGATACGGAGTATAATGAGTGGAGTCAAAAAAGACGGAAGATCTACAGACATCCAAGGTCCTCAAATGAAATGATTAGTAGTTCGCCAACCAACCAACCTCCCCGGTGGGGAAACCCACGCGCTTATCATGTCATCTTTCTTACATCCATCCTCACGTTCTCTGCTCTTGTTTCTTCCATACCTCTTCGCTCGACTATAAACCAATATATCCAGTCGTCCAACGGGCTTAATCATACTCGAAATGGCCAATATGCTCTCCTCTCGCGGGGCTCGCAGCGCAGCTCAGCTTGACGTTGCGTGGCGGTATGCGCCGAGTCATACTTATGATGCTGAGTTTAACCCCTCGGGCCTTATATCGTTTGGTATGGCCGAGCATGTATGTCCAAAAACGCGAGGATAATATGAAAGAACAATACTAAGACGTCCCAGTTACCCCTTCGTGCCGACATGGTAAACTTCATCAACAACAAGGTCCTTGACACCGGCCGCCTCTACTATGACAGACCATATTGAGTTATTGTACCATCTAGGTCGAATTCACAGAAGACTCCATTGGTTACCGCGCCAACCCTACCTGGGCCAGCCGTCTCCCAAGGGCCCTCGCAGCGCATCTGAACCGTATCCTCGCTCCCAGTGCACCTATTGCGCCCGAAGACGTCATCGTCGCCTGCAGCGCCACAGCGCTGAGCGGGGTGCTCGGATTCGCGCTGGCCGAGCCCTCGGACGGGATCCTAGTGAGCAGGCCGGTCTACGGCCGGTTCGAGCTCGACTACGGAATCGAAGCCGGCGTGCAGATCGTGTATGCAGACTCGGGCCCGGAAGAGGCATTCACCACTGCCGTCGTGGACCGCTACGAGGCTGCGCTTCACGAGGCGCAGCAACGAGGCGTAACCGTCCGGGCGGTAGTGCTCGTCAACCCGCATAACCCCGTCGGTGAGTTGGGTGTCGTCCCCGACGATGGATTGCTTCGAGAACTGCACTGCTGATTGGTCCAGGGCGGTGCTATCCGGTTGAGACGCTGGAGGCTGTGCTGCGGTTCTGCAATAAACACAGGCTCCATGTCATCGCCGATGAGATCTATGCGTCGTGCGTCTTTCCGACGGCGGACCCTGCCGCTGTGCCGTTCACGTCGGTGTTGGCGCTGGATCTCCCGGCCCTGATCGACCCTGTCTTGGTACATTTGCTGTACGGATTCAGTAAAGTAAGCCTTCCAAAGGAGTAACAGTGTGCAGAGCCGATCTCACTGGTGCATCTGCAGGATTTTGCCTCGGGGGGCCTCCACCTGGGTTTCTTGATCACTCGAAACGAAGCCATTCACCGGGTTTGTAAAGCAGTGATGTCAGGACCCTCCTCTCCTTCCAATCCAAAAATCAATTTCAACCTAATATCCGACAACAGGAGACTCCACAATCCCTCCGCAGCCGCCGTAACAATCGGCACCGCCATCCTCGAAGGCACAGACTTCATCGCCCAATTCACCACAAAATCGCAGCAACATCTAGCGTCCACGTATGCCATCGTCACCGCCACACTGACACAGGAGGGCATCAACTACGTCAAGGGAGTGTAGGTCCCGCCCTGGTTGCGCATCACTCGCCCTTCCACTGACGCTACGCCCCAGAAACGCAGGGTTTTTCGTCTACATCGACCTGTCACCGTACCTTCCGACGGGGGCGGACTCGGACCAAGAGCGCGAGTTCGCCCTGGCACAGAAATTCCTCGACGCTGGGGTGTTTCTGCACCCGGGTGAGGAACACAATAAGCATCCGGGTTGGTTCCGGCTAGTCCATGCGCACCATGAACATGTTTTACGGGAGGGACTGCGGCGGTGAGTAATGTGATTTTTGGGGTGGAATTTTGTTTCCGACTCGGGCTGACCGGTGACGTTTGGCATAGGATGATTGGTGTGATACATACACTGAGGCGAGAGGGAGAGGGAGGGGTAAGCCGGGCTGATGGCCAGTCTATACTACTGATTGGATAAAATCAATATTGAAAGACGAACTAACATGAAATAAACTAGATAAACATAAAATCGAATGGAGTAGAATGAAATAAAATGAAATAAAATGGCCGCCCTGCGGTAGCCGCCGTTCGCTGGCGTGACCGTGGGGTCCGGACCCCTCACCCGAGGCCCGTATGCCGCAGCCCTTCAGCGCCCTTACGGACGTCCTGGCGGGATTCCCTGCGTGCGGACGCGGTGTCTGGGGAGCTTTCAGTGGGGGCAATTGAATGGTCGCCTCGACCACACGGTGCGCCGGGGGAGTCGCGGTGGCCGGGCATCAGTTATAGTAAAAGCTATAATAATAAAGAAATCTTAAGAGGTTTAATCGAAGTATAAAAATTTGAAAGATATATTCTTTTAAAAAAAAAACGCTAGTATTTTACTATAATAAACTAGAAGACAGCAGATGGGCTGTCCAAAACAGCTGTAATTAACACTGTTTTTGGTTATTAATCTGTCACTCCTTCTATTACTCTCTTATGTACTTATTATATTCATGCACTATCAAGTACTTAGAATAGACTTATTCAATTCTTATTTATCTATAATAAATTCACTTCTGAATAGATTATAGATACAGTTATTAATCACCTGTCAAATTTATAATTTCCTACTCATAACCCCGCGCACTAAAACATGGTTGTTTCCTCTCCTACTCTCTCCTACTCTCTCCTACTCTCTCCTACTCTCTCCTACTCTCTCCTACTCTCTCCTACTCTCTCCTACTCTCTCCTACTCTTTCCTATCTTGGCACACTTTCTTCACCTTATATCAATACCTACACTAAGCTTGCCAGGTCTTTGTTACAGAAACCCAACGAGGATAAGACTCCACGAATGAAATAAAATGGAATGGAATAAAATAAAACTAAATAGAATAGAATGAAATGGAATGGAATAGGATACAATAACAAAAAAATCCGAGATTAGACAATCCCCGCCAGACTGGCACGAACTGCGATGAACAAAGAAATGACGAGTCATATGTTATGCTCAGATGGCTGCATCGGCCATGCGAGGAACAATGAGACAAAAGTACCCTACAGATACAAGAGAGTCAAAAGAATATGGTGATCCAAAGGTACACAGGTCATAGATGCATTGTGGCGGGGATGGAACCCATCCTTCCCCCCGGCATGCACGATGCACGCCGTTACTGCCGCGCATTTCAAGATTTCTACCCGACCCTTTCAAATTTCATACCAGTATCCAAATGGTCGGAATTTGTTAACTCCCGTTTCAGACAGGCTACCCTGCCCCAGGACCCCGGTTGAACATTCAGCGGTGTGTCGTGATAGACGTGTTCGCGACTCCAACCCCTCCTCTGTTAAGCAGCCTAACAGAAGCTGGCCGGAGAACTTCAGCCACTGGGGCTGAGGAAAGTAAAAGTCAGCTATCTAACGGTTGTCCCTCTCGTTTTCTTGGCTTGCTTTTTTCTTTTTCCTTTTTTTCTTTTTCTTTTTCTTTCTTTCTTTCTTTCTTTTTTTTCTCGAACAACAAGGGAAGAGATTCAATAATAGTAATCCCAAATCACGCAGATGCTGGAGAATGGCAGCCTCTGGCCAAAATTAATATGACCTGTAGATAGCGAACAATTCCGGTATATAGAAAGCGAGCAAAAAAGTGTCATTCACCGGCCGGGCGGCGGCCTAAAGATAGAGTAGTTGTAATTAGTGGCCAGGATTAACTAAGGCCAGTGAGCCTTGAATTGCCTTGGGGCGTCTACCATCGATCAATCAGATCGAAGAGCCGGCGCGGAAATGCTCTATCTAGAATGGTAAGTTCCATCCAAGGAGGGACTCAGCCTGCCAGCTCAGTCCAGTGGCGAATCTCACGCCTCGCGTTCTCAACCTCGCTCCAGGATCGATTCAATAAGGGCGACCGTCGACACCCTAGCCCAGATCGAGGATTACGGAAGAACGGGAAGGATTTCGATCACTGGCGTCTCCCAAGTGGGCCCGAGTAGCTACAGGATTCGGAAGATTTTGACCGTGTATGTATGAACGCGCCGAAAACTGTCTCATGGTTCTTTTTGTTTTCCCTTTCTACCTAGATACTAGGCCCGTGGGGAATTTTGATGTCATTGTGCAATAAACAGGGCAAAGGCGAGTAACAAAGGCAAGTCCTACGCCTGATTAGCGGTGAAATGCACCACCGACATACTCAGGTAGCTGCGACCTGTGGCTGAGGCATCCGCTGACTTGATCGGACACTGGGTTCCAGAAATACCAGTCGGTACCTGACAAGCACCAGGTAAGAACGGTGTTGTTTAGAGTTGGCTCCTCGTCTGAGATGGCGAACCCTATTGGAGTAGATGTGGACACCACTTTCACAACTTCAGTGAATATATGAGGAGCCCGGACCCAAGCAAGGTACTATACTAAATTAGCGCTGATCTCCTCCGCTATACCAAAGTGGAAAATTCGGTTTCTATCGACTCCGGGTCATGTTTGCACGAAAATGATTTGATTTTATTTTATACTTTGTGTCAAAAAAGGCTATGCTCATCGGACTCGATCCGGTAGCCCCGGATTCGATATCCCCGGTATTATATACAAGCTCTTAAAATTGATATATGTTATTTTCCTCCCTGCCCTGAAGTCTTGAAGATATAAGAATTCTAGCTTTCCCGATCCCCATTGCGAATTTCTTTCTTTCTTCACCCATCAGCAGTTTTTCTCTGCCATTTCTCTTTTTGCAAAAACACAATATCTCAAGTGTTCTTAGTTCAATCCACCAACCACCTTTGTCTGTTTCAATTCCATCTCTGCAACACCAAGTATGGCAGGAAGGCCTCGTCACAACGCCAACCCCAACTACAATGGTAACCCCTACGGTCACCTCGGTCAACCAATCCAGAACTACGACCTCTACGCTTTGCCCAACAGCACAGCGGCTGATCAACAGACCTTATCCCCGGCTATGTCCCACTTCCGTGGTCCAAACCCCATGATGTCCTACTTCGAGGATGCTGGCTTAGGCTCCGGGGGTGGTCCCTCGAACACTACACCTCATCCTCGGCAACCACAGAGCTACATGCCGTCGGAATTTGGTGTCGACACGGGATCATATAATACAGGTGGCAGGCGCTATTTTACCCCGCTGCCCAACGGTCCCATCGAGGCACCTAGCTATCGCTATAATGAGAATGTCTCTCCTAGGGTGAGAGACGACCTCGCTGGTGCTCAGGACGCCGCGGGGAGCTTGCGCCAGCCTGTCACTGGCCCAGTTGTTTCTGAGAGCGAAAGTCCCCTCGCCCATGACAGGTCTTTCCCCCCCCCCCACCTCCTTTCCCCCAAACCTGACTTGTCTCGCAGAGGATGCTGACTCTGATGCAACAGCAGTCCACAGCCACGCGATCTCCTATGCAGATGGCCTGGCTGCTCCAACACGGAGCCGTTTGCTCGCAAAGGAGACCTTGACCGTCACATCAGAACCCTGCATATTTCTCCCAGATCCTACAACTGCGAGGAATGCACTAGGGTCTTCAACCGGACTGATAATTTGGCCGCCCATAAACAGCGATGTCACACAAACATCACGCGTGATTATGAAGGTGATTTCGACAGACACGAGGAAACAAACGAGCATGTTCCATGATCTAGATACACGCACGAACTATGGCATCTTACGGTCACCGCTACGATGATGTTGTGCGCCAACCTTGTCACAGGGCGACTTCCTATGTTTTTTTTTTTTTTTTTTCTTTTTTTTGCGTTTTGATGTTTTTCATTTGCTGTCTTTTTCTGGGATTTATCCATTCTCCACTCTTTGAAGTCCAGCCTATACCCCTGCATCCAAGCACTATATGATCATATATAGCGTGAATTTTTATATCGTCGGCGCCACTTTTGCCAAGTCCCTACCTAAGATTAGACTCAAGAGGGTACCTGTTCTTGCATCCCCCGTTCCCGCGTGCCGGGCGGAAACTAAATCTACCATGGGCCAATCATAGTCTTAACCGTCCGGGTGAATATGGGGAGGTCACACACAGCAGGACGGGACGGGACGGGAACGGGGAATACGGGTTCGTTGAACCTAGGATCCTGCCTTACGTACAAATGGATTTGATTTTTTTTTTTTGGCTTTGACCTTTGGTTCTGTGACCTGTCAGATATATATATTACATCATACTATCTTCATGACACACATATATCAATATGTTGGTATGGTAAATACACAGAAGACAGTAGCAGGAATATCTTATCCCCAGGTACAGTAAGCAGAATGCAGGAAATTGAAAGAGAAAGACAGAGCGAGAATTAATCAACCAACTGAATATAAATCCTGGGTTACACAAGTATTAAAATTAAACTATTACTAGATTTGACTAGAGCAGATATCTATCTTCTGCTCCCATAGGATTGTCAGATCAACAAAGACATGAAAATCCAGTCCACGTGGTCGACTTGGTCGGGACCCGTGATCTGCTCGGTTTCATACTAAAACAGGTAATAGACGATCTGGTTTCTATAGTCCTTGCGTATCCAATTGCCGACTAGCAGGGAAGAAGGGAAATGAACACATCGGACAGATTGAATAGACATTGAGGAAAATAAGATCATCGTTTATCTAACTTCTTCCAGAGCGGCCTAAGTCCGGGGCTGGAATGGAAGAACCCATCGGACTGGAGTCAACCGCTGATCGCTGATTTTTGGCCCGGGAGTGGACAAGGCTGGCTCCCACTCTTATTGACTAGGATTATTGTTCATGAAAATCATTGGTTTTCTAGGTAATATAAGTTACACGTGTCTTTTATGGTGCCCTACGTATCAAAGAACATGAACAGTTCGTCAAAACTTTGGTTAGCTATATTATCTGTTTATCAACTATTGGAACTATAGAAGTATTGTCTTTTTATGACCCCCAGTCCTTGAGATATCATTATAGCTAATAATGCTGTTCGGTAGAATTCACCCTTATCATGCTTAGGGTTTCCCACGGCATACATATACCCCGGTCTAGAATCCAAGCACCCCTTCCCAACTAGAACAAGCAGGATGCAGAGACAAAATATGCGAGAGAGCGTAAAGGGAATACATTATGCAGGTACTAGAACCGAAATTACTTCAGCGCCGATCAGAGAAGCCATGTGCTCATCTCATCAGTGACCACATTCTTGGGATCATTAGACTAACAGGGGGACAAACCCATGATCCACGTGGTTGGCTTGGTTGTTTCATCTGAAAATCGTCTAGTAGTTTGGACATGGGTCTGGATGCCTCGTGTCCAGCCGCTGATCAGCAGGGAAGAAAATGATTTTAACAGATTGGGTGGCGGGACTGATAAGGCTAGTTGGCAGTTGAGCCGCGGGCGAAATGAATATTAAAGATAGGAATATGAAATTGAAATAGAGGCCAGAACGATCCAAGCGATCATTGCCCTTGCAGGGAAAGCCCCAAGAAGTTTGGAAGGATGGAAGGATAAAAGAAAGGAATGGAAGAATCTGTGACCGCTAGTGCAACTCAACTGATCTACCAGCATTGATCATTGGTTCAGGAGTGCATGAGGCTCTCCCCCGTGGTTTCTCACCCACTCCTGGTTTCTCACCCACCCCATCCTGACAGTTTTAGTATACCTTGGGTACTCAACGGCTCCTTGGAGGATAGGACCTCAATTTTTTATTGGACATTATCACTAATGCAGCCTGCCTCATTTTTTCTATCTCTCTGACTGGTCTCAACAGGACCACCAGAGAGGACGAAGTGCATTGACGTGCTGCTTAGTGCGAGTGACCTCATCCACTCGCCCACAGCTGAAACTCTCTTATCACCCGTCGGGCTGTCTAAAATCGCTGGGTCTAAGGGGTAATCTCGGTTTAGCATGGGCAGCTAAAGCCAGTCATGGAAATGGCGGTAAGCGTGCGCCTGATATCCGAGCGACTTGCTGTAGTTGGTCCTTTTAGATAGGCAGACAATCTTAGTACCTAGGAACTAATGGCTTTGTTTCGACCCAGTCCATGGGAACACCTCATCTATGGCAGTCTGTCATGGTCCGGACGATCTTCCCCCATCCGTGACATTTGTGAGGGGCCCACTTTTTAGTGGCTGGCCCGTCGTTTGGAGACCTGGAGTACGGGGTGTTTAGTGGGGAATCGTGGTGAGGACGAGAGCCATGTACCTAACGGTCCACACAAATTAAACCTCAGCCCACACCATACTCGTCCATGCTGACCTCTTCCCCACCTTGTAAATTTCTTTTTTCTGTTCTGAGGATGATCTGATGTGCGTGGATTACCCTGGGTACTTTCCATGCCATCCACCCCGACCCATCATCCTGATTCCACACCCGATCTGCCCTCTAGTTGTTTCGTTTCTGTTTCTGTTTCTTTCTTTTTTTTTTTTGTTCTTTTCCCTAATTTTATTTCTATATTTATCAATAACTTTTATTTCGATCCTGGTCAATGTCTTCTCCTGGCTATCTCGTCATCACTTCTGCTCTTACTTGACGGTTCCCAAGATGTACTTAAAGGATCCCAGCTTCCCCTACTCGTTCGTTTTCCTTCCACTCATCAGCAGTCTTTCTTTTCATCTTTTTCATTGAGAAAAAATAGCCCAAGTGCTTTTGATCAAGTACATTAACTCGCTGTTATAACTTCAATTCCTGCTTTGCAATCATCAGTCATGTCAAACAGAGAAGATGTCGTCACCGGTGGCTCCCCCAACAGTGCTGGCTTCTTTGACCATTCCAACCGCCATGAAAACCACAATCATTCTGGGTCGCCCACCCAGAACGACAATTCTTGCTTCTGGTCCCACAGCACGGCTGCTCCAGTCTTGTCGCTGGCACTGTCCAATCTCGACCGACAAACCCCTATGATGCCCTACTTCGCAATGGCCAGCATGGGGCCTACGGGTGGTCCTTCGATCACGACACCTCAACCCCGGCAACAAGAAGACAACATTCTGTTGAACTCGGGCGTTAACCCGACGTCACGTCTTCCAAGAGGCGTAGATTATGCTACCCTACTGTCAAATGGCCCCGTTGAGACACCCGCTGGCACCCAGGGCGTACCACCGCGTTTTCACCAGCTCGTCTCTGGCCCAATTTGCTCTGAGGACGACAATCTGTCCTCCCAGAACAGGTCAATCCCCCTCCATATCACTTTTCTCGCCTGCCAGACGATGCTGACTCTTGTGCAACAGCGACTCACAACCATCCCATCTCCGGTGCAGATGGATTGGCTGCTCTAACTCAAAGCCGTTCGCTCGCCTAGGGGACCTTGTCCGTCATATCAAAACCCTACATATTCTACCCGGGGCCTTTCACTGCAAGATTTGTGCATGCACCAGGGTCTTTAACAGACTTGATAACTTGAATGCCCATATTAAGCAGTGTCATGGACATGCGTGATTGGGGATGTAATTTTGACAGACATGAGGAACGACGACCACCACGAGCTTGCTATATATGACTTTCGACCCTCTTACGATCGGCGATGGTGAGGGTTCTGCACTAGCTTTGGAGCATGGCGAGTCGCGTGGTAATTCTCATCTGTTTTTTGTATGATCATTTTCTATTATTATTATTTATATTTGATTAATTATTCATATTATATATATCTTTTTTTTTTTTTTATCCTTTCTTTGGTGCAGTGACTTACAGTTCAGGTGCAAGTGGTAGAGGTCTGATAGGTTGAGATAGGCGATGTGCTTTCTCCTGTCAGGTTAGCGGCTACCTTACTCTCACTACTTAGCTCAGGCAGCTACAGAGCCTGCGATCATTGAATAATGAAAACAGTTATTGGAGATGTGAATCATGTAGAAAACGGAAGCCAGGCTGTCCCCGAGGAAACGGAGCCTGGCGGGTTTTACATGCGGGGAGTGAGCTATAAATGCACGAGCCAGTCTGCAGTGAGTTGACGAGAAGATGACTCGGGACATGTGTCGTCCTCAGGCTCAGACTCATCGGGAGTGGAGGATTCCGAGAAGTCATCTCCAGCGTTCACCCACTCATGGTTGTATACATCACGTTCACTGGGGGAAAAGCCATCTCCATTAACGGTCACCCATTGGAATATAAGCCTCGTGGCGTTCTCGGACGCACTATTCTGTATAGATAATACTTCGGACGGAAGCCGCGTCTGTTCATCGCCGGTGTGAGCTCTTGAGCACGCGGGAGGATTGCTGATATGTAAGCCCCTGTCCTCCAGTGTAGAATCATCCGCGAGTTTCCACGACCACAAGCAATAGCTCAAATAATGATTGCCGCACTTATTGTGCAGGCGGACTGGCAGCGATATGGGCTGCAGCTCCATCTCACCAAAGGGTCCCCACGGGGTGAGAGGAGGACTGGGATATTCGCCGGTAATGTAGAGCAGCCGCCAACTATCTGACCGTAGCATGAAATTTGGTGACGCGGGTACTTGCGGTCCAGCGTTTTGAATGGACTACTGCTCACAACCCACCCAGGCGGCTGCGTCCAAATCTAGCACAGGAAGCCCGCTTCGAACAAAGTGCAGTACAAGCGGGATGATCCCTGTTAAGCAGGCGCCAAGGAAAAGAAACCCCATGTTTGGTCGACGAGCCACATAAACTCTAAGCAAGGCCTCGTGATAGAGATGCGCTGAGCCAGAAATACCTGGAAGATCGGGTAGCTGTTTGCAAGGAGGATACAGCCAGGCATGGGCCATGTTGCAAGGGATTCCTGGCTCCCAAAAGGCCCCGCACAAGTTCGAAATCATTCCCCGTGGGTGGCAGCATATAGAAAGATAATGTGCAATATTGTCCCAGAATGATTGTAACTTGTTAATATTGGTTTTTGATGATTGGAACCGAGGGTTGTCGATTATTTGCCATTGAAGGTTGACTGGAAGCCCATAAATGTTATTGGCAGGTAGTATAAACGCGATTGACATGGCGATAGGAATCTCAGACTGCGCATCGTGAAGGACACAGAAGTCGCGGAGGAATTCCATGGCGCGAATGGAAGACGGCGGTGAAAAGCTGTGTTGTTCAGGAGAGTTTCGGACTGACCTAACCAGGCAAGTGAATTTATCTTCGAGCTGGATAGCCCAAGGTGCCAGAAAACCCCCTTCGCTATCAGCGGCAATCTCGGCTTTCCAGCCCTGTCCCGTCGCTAATAACGCTTGCCACCACCTGCAAGCTTCGTCCTCAACCTCACCGACAAATATACCTGAGCAAGGTGTAGCATACTGGGGCGTTTCTGCTTGAGACACTGAAGCAACTTTGTTTGTATAATAAAGATGACCGGGGCGAAGAGAGACGTCATCTTCTTGGCCCTGTAATTCGACCAGCCGCTTGGAGAAGATATAGGCCACAGCTAGTGCAATAGCTGTGATGATTTTTCTCCTAGGACAGTCCTTATGGGTCTGAGCTCTGAAGGAGGTAACCTTTCTGATGCCAAGTATTATAGGGCAGCATTCAGTATTTTTCAATGTTCCGCCTAGGCCACACTGCCGGCATCCAGTTATAGCCCAATTGGAGAAGCCCAATGCAGTAAGTTGATTGTCGACAACAATCTTCTTCAACCGCACTTCTTGACCTAAAAGTGAACCGTCTGGTATCGCCGGTGCATTTTTCAAGATCGCCGCAGGTTCAAGGCAGGCACCAGGTAATACATTTCGCTCTAATGTATCTGGGACAGCGCTATACCATATTCTTTCGCTCTGGCGCAGAACTCGGGTGACCTGCTTGATGCTTGGCATGACAGGGTCATACTCTGTTGAACTCTATAAAAATGTCAACTAGTCATTTTAATAGGCGACGCTCAAACGAAATTGATATACATTTCCACGGGACGACATAATCGCGAGCTTTGGATCTCCATCAACATTCCGCGACGGTGAGTAGGCACCGGTTTGGTCTGTACAATTCGAGTATGATGATATGACGCGTCAAATCAGTTCGAACTCCAGAGGGTTTGTCTCGACGAAACGAAGACGAAAGGGGCGTAGGATGAGCTGAGGATTGAAAGAAGCCGGGGAGGATGGACCGTTGTATCATTGAACAGGCGCGGATACAGCGGCCTTTCCGAAAGTGGCGGATCTAACTAACTTAGGGAATATGTTTCAGGATATAGGTAAGGTAAGGTACCTTACAGTGAGATTTAAGCTTACTAGCAGCAAATCTTGTAAAATACACAGGAATGGGGCTATATCCTTTCTCAAGGTACCAAAGAGAAAACTTCTGTCATGTCGTGTTATTGCTCAATTATTCAGAAAAGTCCTGTTGGTTTCTAAGCTATTAGCTATAAGCAATGGTGTCAAGGTATGTATTAACTAAATGATCACCCACAGCCCCACTCAGTAGTGAGGATTTTATCTCCACTTTTCTAGCCAGGAGATGATATTCCCTAGGCTCTGTTTTTTGTTTTACTGCCAAGAAGCCTATTTTTCTTCATAGACTGGAAGACTTATTCTGACTATATATGCTGCATTATAATAGCCAAGTAGTCTTTGTTATAAATAATCCTGATCATGACATAACATGCTTCTCTAGTAAAGCTAATCATGAAGCAGAGTAGGTCTGCGTGTTGAAAACAGACCATAATAAAATAAAGAATAGATGATTCATCTTGGAAATAAGCAAAGGTTGGCTTTCCCTGTGTTATTGTTATCCCACCATCCAGGCCGTTGTTTCCTACCATACACTTATATAATCCAAGAACATTCTCTGACCGCCAATCCTGAAACGAGGACTGCCTGGTGTATGATGCCCTTTTAACCCAGCGGTATAGTGGCCGCAGCGGGAATTCTATTTTTCATCGGGTCTGACAGCTGCTTCTGCGAGAGCACTAGCGTACACCAGCATCATTCGTGTTCCCTGTGTCCATTTTTCGACTAATACATTACTTTGCTAAGGCAATCGGGGAAAGTCTGGCGAGATCACGCCTGAAACTGTATTAACGTATGAATCTGGGCCGGGGTGATCAACATCCATTGTTCGACACGTCATTGAACGGCTGCTCCAGGGACATGCTACCAGGTGTTATTTTGCTAGTCCGAAAAGGTGGTTTGAACCAAGTCTGTTCGTCCCCACTACGTCTGTGCCCGTGGTACGTGGGGGAACATCGACGGACCCTTACGGAGTACATACGTTGCGACGAACCGGTCGGACCGGAGGAACAAGTCCAACCAACAAACCAATCTGACTCGTCCCTCTACAATTGTTCTACCCTGTACTCCGTATGCAAGCGAGTAGCCCCGTAGGATTCGTTATCACAATAATGACTTTATTTCTATTAACTTTGGTCTTTGGCTCCACCAGATATCTATGTTATGCTGGCTCATCTCCACAGCATATACATGCATTATTATATTATCATAATAGATACACAATAGATAGCAATGTACACACTCTATCTCTAGCTAGAATAAGCAGAATATCAAAGATTAAAAAGAAAGAGAAGGAGAAGAAATATTAATAATTTAATAATAAGAACCAAAATGATCCCAGCTGTGGCTGACATAGATACATCTTATATCTTATTAGTGATGAGTTAGTTATATTCATCACTTAATATTATAAAGTTTAACCTAAAGCTCCCGGGACCTATCTCAATTCCGTGAGCAAGGCATTGTCCGGAATCTGGGCCCTCATAATTACCATGCATGTCATCCGTCGGTCTCGTTTATGCGAGGAACAAAAGTACGACGGCAAAGTACCACTGACTCAGGACTTGCAGCAGGACCGCCCTGAAACGCCTAACAAACTGGTGCTGTGTCCCTTTATTTGATTTGTGTTGGGTGGATATCCCGCGCGGCTGCTTGGGCAGAAACCACACTG
>KZ559657.1:0-42035 GCA_002850765.1 Aspergillus taichungensis
TGTAGAGCTCACCATCATAACGCTCAGCCTGCTCACACAGACGTGCGAGGAACGTCTTGCTACACAGGAGAAAGACATTAGGGTCGCTGTTCTTGTTTTTTTTTTCCCTTTTCCTTCTTGGTGTTAGACCTGTTCGTCCTGATGAGAACCAAGCAGCTTGAGGCTACCGCTCGGGAGCTTCAGAAAGGCCTCCATATTCTCTATCACCAAATCCATAGGAATGACAAGTCCACTGCCCGTTGGATCTCCCCCAATAAGAATCCCAACTACCTCGCCTTTCCCGTTGAGACACCAGGACCCAGAATCTCCTGTCGCTGCAAATTTTCGCCCGGCGTAAGGTGCCACAATAAAGCAACGATGGTGGAGGCGTTGAGGGATCCCTAGGATACGCAATGAAGCCGGTGCTACTCTGATGCACTCTCCAGTGGTCAAACCAGTACTGCGGCCGCGTTTGAAAAGAGTTTCGCCAGTATTTATCTGTTTGGCAACTGTCGGCACGATCACATCTTGGCATTTCCAGTGCGACGAAACTGGATTCATGTCATAGGCGAGATCCCCGGCGACGTCTTGAATGACATTGGCGGATTCGGTCCAGTGAGACGGCGTCATGTCCACCATAGCCCAGTCCATGATCATCTCTAGAGGTGGCTCCGGCCCCAGTTGCACTTTGTAGGGAACGTTCCTCCACCCAGAGGTTGCGACTACGTTACCCAAACCCACGCTGTACCTTTCAACTTGTTCGAGCTTAGTCGCAGTCTCTTGAGCTCTCCTCTGTCGGTTAGCAATAAGCGCTGTGGGGATATTGGAAGGCATGGGCGGAGGGATTTGGCCTGAGAGCTGGGTTTCAATCGTTTCAACATCAGTAGTGGATGGTGATTGACAAACCCAAGGAAGATCTATGCCCCCGGTGGTGTCAATATCTTTTGGTCCAATAGTTAGCAATGAGGATGAATACCAAGCTTCAGTGGCTTTGGGGGGCAACTTACCGTGGTCCACTTGTTCATGTACACCTCTACGGACCACGTGGTGACACGTAATGCCAAGTACACGATTATTGTACGTCAAATAACCCCCAATGGTACCACTCCAGTCGGGCACATCCTTCCGAGCCACACTCATTCCCATGGTGTTGTAGCCCCGGTTGAAAGGCCACCCCAGAGTACCTGACTCAATCGCGAGTCCCGGCAACGGCTGTGAACCCGAAGTCCCGAAGAGACCCCAGAGACCGTCATCTCCGGTCAGTTCGAATTGCAGGCCATAATCCTGAACGAAGTCCGAGAGAAGTTTCGAAACCCGGTTCATGGTACTGGCAGGCGCGTTCCGTTTCTGGACTCGCGCAATCACGGTCGGAACGGAAATGTCTTCCCAATAGCCCCTATTCATCGGGAAGACCAGAACGGGAGGTAGTTGATGAGTTTCTAGCTGTTGGATAATGCCGGACACAAGGGACTCCCAGCTGGCGATTGCGGGTTGCGGAAGTTTAGGCGGAAAGGATTCAATTCCGGTTACCCTGTTATCGATGACCTCAATACGACCAAACCAGCCCATTCCCAAGAGAACCTGAATCAGCGTGTCGAGCATGTTGAGCCACTGAGTGTGCAGGGGGTTCGATAGATCACCACGTATGTGGAGAGTGAGATCCTCGCGCTTGGGAATCTCCCCTTCCGTGTGCTCGCATACTACCTGGATCAGGGAGTAGGGGAGCTCCCGGGCATGCTGAGTAGCGATTTCAATCGCTGAATTTGACAAGTGGTATGGTATTTCAAATCCAGGATGGTAGTCATAGACGAGCGGCCACTGCGGGAGGGGCCCCGGTCCTCCGAATCGCCACCGGTCCGATGAATCAATTCTGGACACAGTGGAGCTCTCATCCGACGAGACTTGACCTCGGCGGCTCAAGTCATGGCTCGGGTTGGAAGAATCGGAAGTGGTGGAGCCCGTATGTTCAGGGAGTGGGAGACGTGGAGAGTGTTCATCAGACATGATTTTATAGTGGTCAGAGTGTGAGAGGGTCAAGGAAGGGAATGGACCAAGTACTTTGTCTTTGTAGGGCAGGTCGAAGACGGTGAAGAAGAGATAGAGGTCAACAAAGTAATGAGGACTATTCTGACGGATTGATACGAGTTGATAGAGGTAGAGGAGAAGTGAAAGAAGAGCAGAAACTATTCTGACTGAAGGTACGTGTTGATAGAAGTGAAGAAGAAGTGAAAGAAGAGCAGAGGCTATTCTGACTGAAGGTACCTGTTGATAGGAGTAAAGAAGAAGTGAAAGAAGAAAACAGAAACTGTTCTGACTGAAATAACCAGTTGATAAAAGTAGAGGAGAAGTGAAAAAGAAAGGCACAGGTGTTGTAGATTTGGTTGATCGTGTCACAATCGCGTAAACATGACTTGGGCATGTCTACATCGATGTACTTCGAAAGATGACCGCAGTATGACTCTATCAGGTGACTCTTACCTCTCCAGTACCAACATCATCAGAGATAGAGCGGCACAAAAGCTCATAGATTGGATCTATATATTACAAAATATGTAGACATGTATATGGTGTATGAATTGCTATAAAACATGCCTCGTACGCAATACTATATACAGATACGATCTAGGTAGAAATAGTAGTTGGTAGTGATTAACAGTATAGTAACTACAAGAGTAATAATACCCCACATAGATCAACAAGTACAAAGAATGTCAACGTCAACCCCTGATGGTGTAGTTGGTTTATCACGTCTGACTGTAATGGAAATACCTGTCATCAGAAGGTCGCTGGCTCGATTCCGGCTCGGGGGATAATGTTGACTCTTTTTTTCTTTTCTTTTTTTTCTTTTCTTTTTTTTCTTTTCTTTTTTTTCTTTTCTTTTTTTTTATTTCCCCGACTTCTTTCAATTTCTTGGTCTCATTTACCTGGTTTTATTTTTTTTTGGTCGTTTTGGATTCTGATCAGGATTTTAATTCAATAGTGTTTCATTGATTATCTCACGTTCTTTGTGTAGTCCTTCTCAAGGTGTCTCGTGTGACAAAAGATACGCTAGATCCTTCTATTGTTGAACATGATCAGTCTGTAAATCATAGTTCATAGCTTCTATTCTGTACTGTTTATCTACAGTGGTCTCTTTTTTAAATACAGCAATTTGTAAAACAAAACTTCGTGTTGTGATTTCAGTTGGTTACAAAGATAGATAAATTCGGGATAAGCACATGATATATATAATGCCAGTATGACCACAATATATTCATAAAGCACCAGCCGTATGCATGCAAAAAACAATTTACTGAAATACGCAAGAAACAAAGAAAATAGGAGAACGAAAAACAATCACCCCACAAACTCCCCCTGCGCCAACGCTATCCACGGCAGATTCTCATTCCAGCAAAGCTGCATCAACGCGCGCGCATTCTGGATCTACTCTCATTAGAACAATCACATCTACTAGGAATAGGAAAAAAAGGAAATACCTGCTTCATCCCCGTCTGCTCAATCACTTCAAATCGCTCATTGATAGCCGTCCGCTGCTCCGCGTCTTGCGACTCGCACCCGGCCGTGAAGAGCGGAAACAGCGCGCCTGAGTCGGCTGCGACGCCGGGGCGGATCTGGGACAGCGCGCGCATGAGCTCCGTGAGCGCGGCGCGGACGGGCGGGGCCGAGGCGGGGGTGTTGAGCACGCGTCGGTGGAGGTGGACGAGGCCTGCGGAGCGGACGGCGCGGTCGATGGCGAAGATGTCGGAGGAGTCGGTGGCCACGAGGTGTTCGCCGTGGGCGTGCGCGTGGGTTTCCAGCACGGCGGAGTCGGCGAGGAGGGACTCTGCTTCAAGGAGGACGGATGCGGAGGGTTGCCAGTCTGGGAGGAAGGTGCCGAAGTCGTCGAAGCGTTCGTTGTCGCATTGGTGGACGAGTCGGCCGAGTCGGGTGAGGAAGAGTCCCGTGCGCGGCGTGAAGCCGGTGAAACAGTCGACGCCGAACTCGTCCTCGCCGACGCTCGTCGAGCAGGTGCTCAGCACCGAGTAGTAGTCGAGGAGGGGCGGGTCGCTGTGGCGGCAGGACAGCGCGCCCATGATGTCCAGGTATCCCAGCCAGCGCGTGAGGAACGCCCCGACCTCGTTCCCGGGGTAGGCCAGGTGGGTTTGGCGCGCGATGAACAGGTCCCGGGCGAGCTTGAGGTGGCTTTGCCAGGGGATGGGCACTTCGAAGGTGCTGGGAGAGACTATCTTCAGGGATAGTAGCATGATGGCGGCGGCGAGGTGGCTGTCGGTGACGTTCTCGTGCGAATCTTCGAGGGCGACCCGGAGCGTGGGGAAGACGTTGCTCACCCAGTGCGCGATTCGGTTGGAGGGCTCGGGGTGTCCGAGGTACCGGGCGCGGTGGCTGGCCGAGTATGCCAGCAGCAGATTCAGCAGGTTGGAATCGCCAATGGCCACTACGCTCTGTCAGTTTCAGGTTTCACGGGTCAGGGGATTGGTACGTACTGGTCGGCAGAACCGAGACGAACGGGTTGTCGGCGCAATCATGCGGAACCAGCATTCTGGCCGTGTGGTGGAGAAAATGATGGAAGTACATCAGGTTGATGGGTGTTCTCACCAGGGACGGTGGCAGCGGTGACAGATACCGCGGGATGTTGATCGGTACCGGCGATGCATAATAATCGTACCTTGCGTGGCCAGGGCCGTGGTGAGAGTCATTGCCCATCGAACAGCTGGTGTACGCCGAAGATGGCTTGTCTGTCCGACGGCCCTGGTCAAGGGCGGAGTTGATATCGATCGCTGAATGGTCGTTGTTCTTGTTAAGGTCTAGGTCCGGACGCCCACAGTCGAGGCCGTAGTTGTCCGTTACGCTGGTCAGATAGGCATGCCACTTCTTTTCCGAGTGGGTCAGATCGATCGGCCCGTCTACGGCGGGGGGCACATGGCCACCGTCGGAATAGGGTAGACGATCGGATGCCCGTGGGCACTCCATGACTTTGGCCAAAGAGCTCTCCTGCGTGGTGGTGGTGGTCTGCACGGGCGACACATCCCGCCGGTCATGAGACGAGAAGATGGACGATCCCCTTCGATGGGACCCGATGGCGTCGGGCCGATACTCCGTGTATACATGTCCCACGTTCGCCGACACCGACAAGTCGGTGGGATGGCCGGGGGACTCGTGCTCCGATGGGGATCCGTGTACGACTCCATGCAACGGGTCGGCCGTCTGCCGTAGAAAGGAAATCGGCCGGGTGACCGGGTCGGGGGAAAAGCTCAAAGCCGCCAAGGAGCCAATGCTGGAGCTCGTATCGGCGGGAGAAGGATAGGGCACGCTATCGAGGGCGTGTGGGATAGGGGGCGCATAGCTCGGGAGGCCGTGGGATAGGGTGGCGGTCATCTGGGGCGACAGCTGCGGCCACGGACTGGCCGCGTCCGGTCCTTGCGACGGCGGACTCATGTCTACTGACGCGCTGTCACTGGTACAGCTGGGATTTAAAGGCGGGCCTTTGGGGGAAGACTCGTGAATGTCATGCGATCCTCTAGGAGAAGACGTTGCTAAAGCCATATTGCCCACCAGCCCACTGTCCCACAGCAAATGCTCTGCCAGCTCCGGTGCCGCCCTTCCACCCGTGGCGTTTGGAGGCTTGTGATCTGTCGTCGGGGAGAACAGATCAAGAGTCATGAACTGACCATGCGCGGAGTGACCGCTCGACTGAGAGTTGGGGGAGTCGACGGCGGACGGTCTCCTGGCGCGTCCGCCCCAGTTCAGTCGGATACTGTAGTCGCACTTTTCATTCTGACGTCGACAATTCAAGCAGGCCGGCTTTTCCTCCCCACTGCGATGGTTAGCCATGGTCCGCGACTGGGGGTGTGGGGACCCACCATTTCACCTTCCGCGCCTTACAGGGCCTGGCAATCGGTTAGCGGACCGTCTCCTTGACAGGGGGGTTCTCTGCAGGGGATACACACCAACAGCCTTTGCGCGACCGGCGTTTCGGGTCCGGCGCCCCGGGTCTCCTGGGACGAGGCATTGCCGTTCAGCGGGACGAGCGTGGGTCGCGAGAACCGGAGAGAAGGAGGTGCAATGGCACGACGGCCGTTTGGTTCGAGACCTGATGTATTCCCGCACGATTGACTCCAGACTGTTCGCCATGCAGAAGAGCGGGATACGGGAGTTTTTTGCGTCTCGAGGGATGTTTGACCCAGGAGGACAAGAAACGATAATCGACAAGACAACCACACTTGGTAATCGAACTCATCGAGGGAGGGACGTTTGGGATGGATGGCAGTAAACCCCACAGAATGATGGTGGCGGTGGAGCTAACGACGATCGATCGATGCGATCTCTTGATCTGAGTCGATGAGATTGAATTGGGATGGCAATCGCCGAAATGGTTTTCAAAGTAGTAGTCGTAGTCGTCGTCGTCGTCGTAGAAATTGTAGTAGCTGTACTAGTAATCGTATTGAAAGTTGGAAGTAATTTGAGTGAAGACACCCAAATTCACCGTTGCAACCACAGCCAGTAGTTACGCGGGAATCGAGTCCGGCATCAAAAACAGGGACATGGAAATGGAAGGATTGCAGACGTTCCAGACAGACGGAATGGGTGATGATAGGAAGAGAAAATGTCGCAGCGAGACGAGAGACAAATTAACTGGGGAACGAGAACTAATCCGTAACGGTTAGACAGACAAGAAGCGAAGCTGATAAGTTGATCATCGCCGGGCTTTCTTCTTCCAGCTCGACGCTTATTGATGGAGACTGCCGAGTCTCCGCTTTGGTGGACGGGGTTAGCGGGGGGATTCGAGGGAGATAAGCTTCATTAAATAAAATCAATCTCGGAAGATAATAGTAAATACTATTATAATCATCATCATATCAAGATCAGTATCTGTTTATATTCTGATATCAATAAATTACTAGTATATAATTATTTCTGGATACGTATAGACACAACTATAAATAAGATATCGGAACCAACTCCGCCTGGTTTCCGCTTTCTCTTGGCATCGTCATCTTCTGAGTCTTACTCTGACGGAGTATTCTCCTCTCTTCTCCTCTCCTCTCCCTCTCCTCCTTCTCTTTCATTTCCTTACAGAGTGCTCCCCATATCCATCATGTCTTTAAAACACCCGTTGCAACGCTGGTCCAGTCCCTCATGGGGTGTCTCTGCCGTGATCCACGTGGGTTCTCCGGGGTTCTCCTTCTCCTTATCATCCGTGCGGGACTGATCGCTTTTACCAGATTCTGGGCTTGGCGAGTTTTGTCTGGTCCTTTAAATTGTATTGACTGTCATTCAATGAATCTAGACTGAAGGAAGCTGACAATAGTAGCATGCACGAAAATCCCAATCAAGCGTAGGTCCCTCAAAAAAGAAAAAAAAAAGAGGAAGAAAAACACACAAAGTTCGGAATACTGACCCGGTCCAGCAACGAAGCCTATGGGTGGCATTTTCAGTACCTGACTGTCATCGGCCTATCGCTGGCCACTCTCACATTCGCCGCCGGTCTGCTTGCCGATCTGACCCTCTCCCCGCGCATTTTCCTGCTCAAGAACCTCCTGTCCCTCTGCAGCACTCCCTTGGAGGTGCTGATCGGCTTTCTCTACTGGGGTCTCCGACTGGTCGGTTGAAACCTTAAATCGTTCCTCTCGATCAACCACTGACATGAGATGAAAAATAGATCGATGAACGACTCGTCATCCCGGAGTGGGCATACATCCCCATGAACGCTGGTAACCAACACCTCCCACCTTAAGTCCTGCCACCCACTCACATCCAACCCGATGAAACGGATAGACCTCAGCTTTCACGCCGTCCCCGCCATAGTCCTACTGATTGACTTGCTCTTTCTCTCCCCGCCCTGGACCGTCAGCATTTTCCCCGCCCTGGGAATCTCCAGCTCCATCGCTGTCGGGTACTGGTTTTGGGTTGAACACTGCCATGCTCATAATGGCTGGTATGTCCCTCCCTTCCTCCGTGTCCTGTTGGCCATTCGCTCATGAACCAGGTATCCCTATCCCATTTTCGAGCAGTTCGAGTTTGAAGGCCGCATCGCGTTGTTCATCCTAAGCGCCATCGTCATGGCCCTGAGCACGGCGACCCTGCAGGCGCTGTACGGTCGGGTCAATGGCTATGGAACGGGTGTCAAGCCCCGAGCGCGTCCTGGAGCTGTTAAGCAGAACGGACATACCTAACCTGATCAGCATGTTGCAACAGAAGAAGGATAGAGAGAGACGATATAGGTTTAGAATTGGAGATTACAACGAGACTAGACGTAGACTATCATTTCGACGAGAAACATACAACTCAACTCGTCATGGCATCATTCATAAACGAGACGATCTCTATCAATAGCTCATAAAGACACCAGAATACTTTGTCGTTGATAAATTCCTTATGTTAATGTTGCAACAAAAAGTATACCCCATATCCACTATCCCAACCCCTCATTAGAGAAAAGAACCTCGGCGCTTCCCCGCATTCCATAGCCGAACCCCAGATTTACTCTGAAATATAGTTTATAGATGCGCCACCATATAATATGGCTGTGTCGAAGCAATTGATTTGACTAGATATAATCTTAAACCACAGAGCACCACATTTTCAACTGTATATTCTTTCTGCAGAATGCAGTACCTTCCTGAGCGGGACTATGATGTCCCTGATATTGACCTGTTGAGTTTGATATTTGGTATTTTCCTTTCTTTCTTCTTTCTGTCTTTCTTTCTTTCTCCTATTTATTATGAAAAGTCCAGAAGAGTAAAGACCACTAACCAAGAGAAAACAAAGAATCCCCCCTCTCCCAAAGCACAGAATCCACAATCCTCCACGCCGAAGCCTCCACTCCATCAAACAACCTCACCAAAGCCACCGCCCGAGCCTACACCAAACGCCTCGCGCACATCTTCCGCACCCACTTCTCCATCGGCGCTCACGGCCCCGGCAAAGACACCGTCCTCTGCGTCTCCTCCAACCAGCTCCTCCTGCCCACAGTCTTCTACGGTATCATCGCCGCAGGCGGAGTCTACGCTGCTGCGTCGGCCGCACTGACTGTTTCAGAGCTCGCGAGACAGATTACGCTGTCGCGGAGTACAGTCGTGGTTGCTAGTGGCGAGTTGGCGGGGAAGGCCGTGGAGGCGGCGCGGCGGTGTGGATTGGATGATGGGAGGGTCGTCGTGTTGGAGAGTATGGGGTTTAAGCGGGTTTTGAGGCCGGCGGTGGGGGAGTCAGTCGGGGTGAATTATCTTGATGGGGATGTGAAAGAGCTAGACTGGGAGCGCGTGACGGATGCGGCGACGCTCGAGTCCCGGCTGATTATCCTGCTGTATTCGAGTGGGACGACGGGTCCGCCTAAGGGCGTTATGCTCTCGCATCGGAACCTCGTCGCTGAGGCGCTCCTCCCGCAGTTGATGCTGCGCGACTCGCGGAGGCGTGTTGGGGCAGTGTCCCCGCCGTACCGCACGGTGGGCCATCTGCCCACGGCACATATAGCGGGCTGTCAGGGGTACTTTGTGACGCCGGCCGTGGCGGGCGGGACGGTATACTGGATGGAGAGGTTCGAGGTGGGCGCGTTGGCGGAGTACTGTCGACTGTACGGTGTGACGTACTTGTCAACGGCGCCGCCGGTGTATCTAAGTATTGCGGAGAGCGGGCGTGCGGGGGCAGAGCATTTTCGGGCGTTGGTGCGCGCCGAGTCTGGCGCTGCGCCGTTGAGTTTGGAGGTGCAGCGCAGGGCGGAGGAGAAGTTGGGATGTGTGATCACTCAGCGATGGGGGCTGACGGAGTCGACGGGGAGTGTGACTTCTATGCCTTGGGGGGAGGAGGATCCTACGGGGAGTATTTCGCCGCTGATGCCGAACACGCGGTTGAGGATTGTGGGCGGGGATGGGAGGGATGTGGAGGAGGGGAGTGAGGGGGAGTTACTGGTGAAGGGGCCCATGGTTAGTCGGGGTTACTTTGAGAATGCCGAGGCGACTGCGGCGGCCTTTACGGGGGATGGGTGGTTCCGGACGGGGGACATTGGGGTGTGGCGCGAGGGACGGATCTACATGGTTGACCGGATGAAGGTGAGATTGGCGATGAGTAGGCGTGGAGAATGTGTGCTAATGGGATGCAGGAACTCATCAAGTACAAGGGCCTGCAGGTCTCCCCGGTCGAAGTCGAGGCGCATCTCCTGACGCATGACGCCGTGGCCGACGTGGCTGTCGTCGGCGTGTCTGATCCCGCTGCGCCGGGGAATGAGTTGCCGCGGGCGTATGTCGTAAGGGGAGTGGGGAGACATGTCTCAGAGGAGGAACTGAAGAAATATGTCCGGTCTGGCATGGCGTCTCATAAACAGCTTCGGGGAGGAGTTGTGTTTGTTGAGGCGATTCCCAAGAATGGGTCGGGCAAGATATTGCGGAGAGTTCTCCGCGATGAAGCCAACATGCGACAGGCGAAACTTATCAAACAGGCAAAACTATAGACTAGTTAGATATAAACAACTGACAGTAGAGCAAGAGGTATATAACATTGGACATACTCCGGAGTATAAACTCAATTGAAGCGACAGTTCATCGCGATACAGATACAGGATGGCAGTGGAGTAAGAAAGAAGTGGAGAATGATGTAGTTCGCTTACATAACCACTAAGACGCCCGGACCTTTCCTTGCCGGACCTTCTTTACCTTCTCCATCATCCATCTTGAACCATTTGCATCTTCATCACCACCCCGACTCCCCCCAAGATGCACGCCACCTCGCTCTCCAGTCCAATGCGGACATTCGTCCTGGGCAGCCGTCTCGGCATGACCCCCCGCTGCCACAACGCAATCACCCCCTTCCCCGCCGCCGCTATCACCCGCGCAGCCAGCACCTCGGCCACACAATTCCAGCCCAAGACCTCAACAACGACACCGACAACACCATTCCGACGACCCGAGCTAAAGCTCGCCTCCTCCCACACCCCCTCCATTCCTCATCGGGCAAACTCCACCACCTCCGACCCCGTAGCCCGCGAGATCTCCAAGCAACTCGACTGGAACTCGTTCTTCAAGCTGCGCGCCTCGCGCCGCCGCTACTCGCTCGCCTCGTCGGTCGCAACCTCCCTGGCTAGCACCGTCGTCGGCGTGCAGTTCCTCTCTACCCAGGATCTGGAGTCGCTCGGCGCCCAGGTGATGGGTCTCGACCCGTTCATCGTGCTGGGTATGGCGACTGCCGCGTGCGGTGCTGCCGGCTGGCTGGTTGGGCCGTTTGTGGGCAATGGCGTCTGGGGGTTGGTGAACCGGCGGTTTCAGCAATCTTTTGCCATTGTATGTGTCTCTCGTTTACTTCTGACCGCGCCTGTTGGAGTGTTGTATAGGTATGCTGACTGCTACTGATTGTAGAAAGAGAAAGAGTTCTTCGACCGCATCAAGCGCTTCCGCGTCGACCCGTCGTCTAACTCCATTGCGAACCCGGTTCCGGATTACTACGGTGAGAAGATTGGCAGTGTGCAGGGGTACAGACAGTGGTTGAAGGACCAGCGGGTGTACAACCGCAAGAGGCGCAACTTTATCATTTAGCTTGATATTTTTCTGCAGCATATATTTTTTGTACGAGTATCTCCTCTTATTGTAGTGTCTACGTTGGTTTAGCGGACACTTGAATTGATTTACTGCATTCTTCTATGGAATTAACAGAGTATGGTTCTTCCGGGACAGCTAAGATCACAGCTTCGAATATGTCTTGGCAATCTTCACATTGTCGACGTTGGTATCAGACCAGTAGTACGCAGCAGGGGCATCGTCAACGGTACTCGTGAAGTTCGGTTTTCGTTTCTCAAGAAAGGCATTGACACCTTCGATATGATCCCTATATCATTTCATTAACCACCACTAGCAGCGACAACAACAACCAAGAAAAATAAAGAAAGATGTATACCTAGACCCAATAAACCCCCCCAACACCCTCCCCTCCAATACAAAACTCTCATCCACCGTCCCCGGCCCCCTCCACATCAACGCCCGATTCACCGCACTCGCCAACACACTCACATGCTCCGCCATATCAGTCGCCAGCTCCAGCGCTCGCGGCAGCACATCCTCCCGATGCGCGAGCACCTCCGCAAAAAGACCGTCAAAGTGCGACGCCGCGCCGGGGAAGACACCTCCCGTCGAGACGAGATACATCGCGCGGGAGTAGCCGATCAGTCGGGGGAGGAAGTACGAGGAGCCTGATTCTAGGGTGACGCCGCGGCGGGCGAAGACGAAACCGTATTTGCTTGTTTGGTGGGCGATTCTATTATTTGTATTATTATTTCTTGCTGCTGTGTATAGTTACAATAGTAGTAGTTGTATGTATGGAATACGTACCTCACTGTCGCAGGAAGTGTCAATGTCAGCCCTATGCCGACAGCAGACCCCTGCATGGCGGCGATAGTCGGCTTGCGACAGTTGTGGATGGCGAGGGCGACATCACGTTCACTGTCTTGCTTTAGTATTATGTTATCACTATATTATACATACACACAAAGAGCGAAAGAGTAAAAGAAGAAACAAACCTAATCCTCTCCCCCATCCTCTCCTCCATCCTCTCCTCCCGTTCAATCTCCAAATCCGCCCCAACGCAAAAAGTATCCCCGGCACCGGTCAACACGATGACCTTCACGCGGTGGTCGACGTCGAATAGAGTGAATACATGCTGCAGGTCAGCGCCCATGACTGGAGTAAAGGCATTGCGCTTTTCGGGACGATTGAGAGTGACGATTACGATGGGAGTTGCGGTGGAGTGGCCGGGTGGGTGGTGGGTGAGTTTGATATCTGTTGTTGGGAGGGTTTCGTAGGAGTGGGGGATTGAGATGGTGTTTGGCATTTTGATTCTATTTTATTTTTATTTTGCTGTGCTGTGGGCGGTGGGTGGATGAGTGGGTAGTTGGTGGTAGGTAGATAGACACTGTTGGTATTGAGGAATGGGATAGGGCAAGAGAGATGTTTATATACAGCGCAGAATGGTTCTGGATTGATTACTTGGTGAATTGGCTGGTATCTTTGACATGGATAAGCAGTGAATATGCAGTGAAGAGTGATTGTTTGACAGTCTACCGGTTATATAGATAGAATGCTATCTGTCACACCTTTGTACACTGGTGCTACATAATACACCTTTACTCTGTGATGTACTTCTAACTCAGCTACTTGCTGGATAGAAGGAGTCGAAGATCAGGGCCTCCGTTATTAGTCTGACCTACCATATTCGTAATTATATCCATGAATAACCAACTTGACTGAAACAAATACCCAGAGAGGGGGGAAGAGAAAGAGAAAGAGAGATCACTTCCACTCATCTCTCCCCAACCTGACAATATCAGCCATTTCCAAGACCCAATATTTCTCCGGCGCTTTACCCTCCTCCACTATCCGCGCCGCCGCCACAGCAGCTCTACCGATAGTAGCTTGATCCTGGCCTGTACTTCAATCAGCATTAGAGCCCCGGATGAAATATAAAGACACAACCTACCAATCCGATCCTGCACCCCCTGTCCCAACACACTCAAGCACTCGACAGCCTTCTCCAACAACGGCGCCTTGGACGTCTCCCGCCCGATAATCATCCCCGGTCTCAGAATAACAGCATGCTCAAACCCCAACTCCCGAATCGCATCCTCCACTCCCACCTTCATCTTCGAATACGGCAGGTAGCTCGCAAAAAAACCCCTCGTCCCCGCAGACGCCACAAACACATAAGTCTTGACTCCCGCCTCCTTAGCAGCCCGCGCGTTCTCAATCACCAGGTCGTGGTCAATCTTCCACTGGTTCTGGAGTCCCCCCGCGGCGGCTCTGGTTGTGCCGATGGCGTTGAAGACGGTTGATGGCGGGGGAGTGAGGGTCGCAATCATGGAGCCCCATTTTGTGGTGTCGCTTTCTTTGAGCGCTTCCAGCTTGGGGGATGTCGCTGTTGGGAGGCGTCTGGAGATGGTCTTAATGTGGGCGTAGGTGTCTGTTGCGAGGAGGGCGGCGAGGATTTGGGAGCCCACGGCTCCGGTGCTACCGAATACTGCTGCTGTCATTGTATTGGAGATTGATTGATGGGTATAGAAAGAATGATTGTAGAATATAGTGTCGTTGGTGTGAGGTGAGATAAGGCTGATTAGGCCGTCATTGTCCATGCGGTGTTGCTGACATCATCCATGCAGGAACCCTGGCAGTGCACTGCATGTGCATCATCTTTCTGGAGATATGTGAAGTCGTATATACTACAGAGTACAGAGTACATGTTGATATCTTATTTAACACTACGGAATATCATGAAAGACTAGTATGTTATCCACATGATGATCCAGTGGGTCCAGCTGAACCGTGCTGGCTAAAAACATTTAACCGGCCGCTCACCCTCATTCCAGATCACCCCGACCATAATGGCGACCTCTGCATCGGGATCGTGACAGTCAAGCATCTGCAACAAAATCTCGACCACATCGTAGGCTCTATCCTCGCGTACTCTCCGCCGTGGCAGGTATTACTGATTGCAGCCGGCATCTGTCATGGTTTTGTGCTGCGCTCATCAGACTGTATTTCCTGTCCGGGCGGGTGACCATGAACCGATGCAAGCCGGGTCACATCAGAGTTATGGCATGTAGAGTATGAGTTTTCAGGGTCGAAGGGTTTAATTGTGTTATGTTATATTATATGGCGAGTATGAAAGGTTAATGTGGTTATAGCAGTTGATAAGGGGGATCGCCATAAGAGTCGCTCTTATCACGAACTGCGCAGGGTCCACTGGGCTGGACTGAAAATTTCCTCTCCAGTATCAAACTCTATTATCGAATATATCAATTCTCTAACAAGATTAGGGAATACATAACAATGTTGAATATATTTATTATATCAAGCTAATGATCAATGCAAATGACCAATATTTCAGAGAGGAAACGACTACCTTAAGATAAGAAAGTGGATAACAACGTGATCCACTTGGGCCAGTAAGACTAAGAGCTCAACAAATCCACTGCGGGCTCAATCTTTGTCCTTTCCTCTCTTTCCATTTCCGAATTCATTCACTTGTCTGATTGAGATTGAGCACTGTCAGGACTATTCTTCTGTCTACTGGTGGTCGTGTATCAGCAAGATTCTTACTCCTTTGCCACATCTCGGCATTCCTCCGAGCCAAGATTTCCTTCCCTTTTCTTTCTTTCTTTCTTCGCGGCGCAAAATCTTGACTCCTCAACCACCTCATCACATCCAACACACACACACACAAGATGGGTCGCATTATCTCCCACGGCCGTGGAGGCGCAGGTACTTCTCCCCCTTCATCTCATTACCATTCACATAGTAAAAAGAAATCAAATCGCTAACGCATTCGCAACAGGAAACATGTTCACAGCCGAATCCTCAGCCCCGCCCCCCGACCTCGTCACCCCCACCATCAAACAAGACGTCTACACCACCGGCCGCGGCGGCTCCGGAAACATGATGCACAACGATCCCGACCACCCGGAGCTTGCGCGCGAGAGTCAGGATGTCGAGTCGCCGCCGTTGCGCGTCGAAGAGGCGGCTCATCATACTGGGCGGGGTAAATCCCTCTTTCTACTTTCTTTACATTCGCCAATGAATAGTTGGTCAAATCAGTTATAAAAACGAGTAAACTAATAATGTTATTTACAGGCGGCGCAGCAAACATGTACATCCCCTCGGCGGAAGAAGAAAAGCGAGTCCGCGAACAAGAGGAACAGCTGCGACGGGTGCGCACGCAGGAGGAACAGCGCCTCCGTGAACAGGACGAGTACCTGCATCGTGTCAAGACGGAGAGTAAGGAGCGGGTGATCAAGGAGGAGACGGAGAGTCGGGACTCGTCGAGTTGATCTTTCCCTCTTTCTGATTTCACTTTGTTTCGTGGGGATCCGTGAGATGTTAGGATAAATAAGTGCTGCTGGCGGTGCTTGTGCAGTTTTTATTTATATCCCTGTTTCTTTGTGTTAATAGGGAGGTTGTGCTGTTGTGGTTCGTATGGGTTTAATTGTATTTTTTTCTCTATTATGTTTTCTCTTCATATGTTATGAGGGTGCTTGAGTGAGGTGTCGGTTAATCGGACAGGCTATAGATGACTATCTCTAGCTGAATCTAATACGGTTATGTTACTGCTGAATTGACCTGATGAGTAGATAAATACCAATAAACAGTTGGTATAGTCATGAATAACAATATCAATTAGTTGAAACTGAAAATATACCTAGTACGTTAAAAAAACTCCATCATCAGACATAACTCGTAAAATCTCTCACATCATATAGATGATATAAATAAAGTCAGCACCCAGCCATCGTAGTGTCTATAGACAAGACTCCCTCACCCTCTGTATCCCATGAATCCACCAATTGAGACCAGCTCAACCAGGCCAACCTAACTTACCTCCCTCTATAGGAGAGATTGAGAATAAGAGAGACTAACCAACAAAAACCCCCGTCGCATCAACCACCCACCCCAACGCACCCCTCAACTCACCCTTACTCCCCAAAACCAACCCACACTGCCGGATGACCCTCTCCCCCCACTCGCCCACCCACCAAGACGCGCGCATCGCATGCAGTATAACAGCGAAATGCGCCAGCAACACCAGCGCGAACGGCCGTCTCTGGCGCGTGAGAGGGAGAAACTCGCCCGGAACGTGGTAAGCCCATTGCATGGTTGATAGGGGGGTGGTGGTTTCTTCGCTGCTGCTGCAGAGGAGGGTTTTGAGGGCGGAGGCGAGGTGGGTTATGGTTGTGGTGTAGGTGGATGTTGGGTGGGAGGGGTCTTGCTGGGAGAGGGTGTTGTTGAGTCTTGTGAGGGCGGTTATTGCTAGCTGGGAGGTGTTGGGCATTTGGGCTTCGTGGGTGGGTGGCGCGTGCGGGTGGAGGGGATTGAGGGCGCTTTCTTTGTTGAGGGGGTTGGTGGTCGCTGTTGTGGTGGGCGAGGAGGTTTGGAGGTGGGTGAGGATGTGGCAGAGGTTGTCGATGGGGTCGTTGTTGCTAGGTGATACTACTGTCAAGGGTAGGGCGAAACAGAATACAAGGTCGATGTGGCACATGGCGAAGACGGCGTCGTATGTCGACTGATCGAGGCTTTTGGCCGCTTTTTGGAATCCATATATCGCCCTGCTGTAGTGGTTCTGCGCCGTCTTGATGGACTCTTCTCTCGATTCGTTGCTGGTGGCCGCGACGTGCAGGGCTGATAGCGCCAGCAGCCCGTGTGTGAGGAACGGGTGGGCGATGGATTCTTGGGGGACAGCCTGCCAGAACTTCTCGACCGAGGTGCTTGTTGCGATGGAGCGATAGGTTGCGGTGCACCATTGGACGGTGAGCTCGAGGTCTTGGAAGCTCGGTGTTCCAGAGAGATCGGTAGCGTCGCTGCAGTTGGATGATGTTGACGGGGAGTTGATCATGATGGTGGATGGTAGATATTTTTTGTATTTCGCGCTGCGAGGTAAAGAGTCACACTGCACAAGTCAACCAGAGTACATGATAAACATGGACACAAGTGCAGAATCATGACATACCTTGACCTGTCTCTCGTCGCATTCTAGACAGCCATACTGCGGCAGCCTCCACGATGAGTGTATCAGCATTATAAGTATTCAACCGCATACACGAGTACCAGCAGAATCACAGGTATAAGTAGTCTGCAGATAAGCTTGAGCGCATTGATTTAAAGCCTCGCAGTGACGACGTGCGCATTGTAGCTACATATTGGAAATGTACAGCAGAGGTGACGACCAAGCCAGTAGACACTAACAGAGTACATGCAGACGCTTGGACCATCTTCCATCATGGTGCAATCAAGCAACCGACACTCAGATGATTGGAGAAAAGACATCAACAGCATTGTCCTTTCTAGGAAAAAGGTGACATGATTCCAACCATCCCTGTCTGTATCCTGACCTGAACAGGATAACCGACGGAACTAGTGATCGATTGATTATAGATCCTGACTGATTACAGCTGGTGGGGCAGACTAGCGAGATCCTGCCCGGTTGGGAGAAAGATGAGGTCCTTTTACCCTTTTGGGGAACACTTGATCTGGGCATGGCCTCTTTTGCCAGTTGGCACTTGATTCTATGAGACACGGTTGTGTGATTATGCTGCTGACAACTGACACTATTTGATTGATCAATTCCTGACAGCTTATTGACCTTACATATGCATGAGGATGTCTCCTTTACCTCAAAGAGGAAACGCGGTCGATGCAGGATGCGAGGCAATGTGGCGGCAATTACTATAGGATGACGCTTTTACTCTATTCGTCCTGGCCTGGTATATGCAGTGCTGCTACGAAGGATCAGCCTTAGAGAACTACCCCAAGAAGGTAAATGCACCTTTCACACCACATCAGCCTGTGGTTGATATCTAGGCTAATAAAAAATACATGAGTAATATCGCATCACTGTGGTCTACACACAGTGCGTGAATTATCCATGGACCATCAAAACCAATATATGCACGGTCCTTTGAATTAATTCTTCTCGTTATCCCCTTCCCTTCTTTTCATTCTCTTCCAAAACCATAATTCGATCTCTGCATAGTCAACAGAGAAACCTTGGCCTTGGCCTTGGGCTGGCGACAGCTAAAACGTCACACGGCAGGTAATAAGTACCTTGTAACCAACAATGGATCGGACCTCACCCCTGTCGTACACAGATCGGCAGTGTGCATCTCGGCAGGTGGCATAGACTCTTCCCGTCTTTTTGGGAAGAGTGTAACCTGGAACCATTTACAGTGTTGGTGCTGGAATGAGCCAGACCACTGGGGTAGGTGTACTCTACACGGGAAAAGCATGGTCGGATGTGGTCGATTTTGTCTAGGGATCTTGTGTGAGACAAAGTCACTGCGAAATGTCGAGCCAGATCTGGTTCAGCTCTCATTCATTGGTCAAACGTGATATAATCTCAAGTCGCCATTCCAACACGCGCTAAAAACAATGACACTCATAGCTCTCAACTAACCAGTCCACAAGTTCTTTCCATACAATGCCAAAAGCGCAAAGTGGCTGCCGAGAGCCGGTCTCGCCCGGAACGCGTAATAATCGCCCGCCTCGCCCTCGGCGCTGTCCGCAACCCAGTACCGGTCGGAGAAAGGGGCGCGGTTGCGCCCGTTGGAGATGTACGCGTGCATGTCCGAGATGAACATCTCGCGCGTCGCTCCGTCCACCAGCGCTGCCCCGTACCCTTGCCAATTGGTCTGGCCCCAGTCGAGGTCGCCGTTGAGGGCCAGCCCCGCTTCTTTGCGGACCGTCGGGTAGAAGTCCGTGGTGATGTTGTACACCTCTTCCGGGAAGACACCCAAACGGAAGAGCCGGTCAGCATAGTGGTTGTAGACGAGAAACCAGGTGTCGTTGCCGTATTGCATGACAAAGTACTTCCCCTCCGGGTCGGTCCCCAGGCGCTCGTGGTACAAGGCGTCTGCGATCGATCGGCCGTACTCGATGTAGTCATTCTCGCCCGTGAGATGGCTGTACAACGCCAGTCCGCTGGCGGCTTTCATCGCCAGGTTGGTCTGGTTCGCCATCGCGCCGAGGGCATCGTTGAGGGACTGCTGCTTCTCCGGATACTTGCCGTGGACCTGCAGGTAATCTGCGTACTGCTTCAGCAGGTCGGCGTACTGGGTCGACATGTCTTTCTTGCCCGTAGCATCCTGGTAGCCATAGATCATGATGATGACGTTTCCGGTCTCTTCCACAGGCATGTACTGTCCCTCGGGGTCGTGGCCAGTTGCATTGGGATAGTGCCGGCCCAGATCATGCACTGCAAACTCATCCGGGTACGCGTCGCTCACCATGTACTCCAGGACGGGCTTCATGAGGAGACGGATGTAGTCGGGTGTCAGGGCGTAGAACACCGGAAACGCGGCGTACATCACGTCGACCGTGTTAATGTTGCCGTTGCTGGAAATCTCTTTGATGAACGCGCTGGCTTCGGCCGTATCCATGGTATCGTGTGGCACCACGATCTCAATGCCTCCGTAGATCTGAGCGACGGACAAGGCGAGAATGTCCGAGTAGTTGGCTCCGTAGGATTTCACACCCCACTCCTGGATCATGCGGTCGAATTTGACCGACTCTTGGGCCGCCTCTTTGTAGTCGTCCAAGAAATAAGTCACAGCCGAAATGGCCGTTGGATACCTTGCTCGATAGTATCCAGTCCGGAGGCCTCCGATGTAATTGATGGCTTCCTCGCGGAAATGACCGATGGCAAATCTGACGGAAGACTCTTCTTTGGCTTCACCAAGGTCGTGCGCGAAAGCGACGGCACCATCGGCAGACCAGTCGGCGACGTCATTCTTGAGGACTCCATTCTTCACGAACTGCGATCGGACCGCGGACATGGGTCCTGCCTGTGTTGACAACTTGCTTTTTTCTGACGGACGGCTGGCATATACCGTTTCGCCCCACAAGGCCTGGTTTTCTTCATTCTGCGAAAAGGTGGCTCCCCCTACTGGATTGACATGGAACGCAGATGTTGTGCCATTGTGGGAGGACCGCCAGTCCGCCTTGTTGGGCTGGCCCGTCCATGAAGAATCGATATCAGAGTAGATTTGAACCTCACCCTTGCCCTCACCGACAGTCACGGTGAGATAGGCAAAAGGCAGGGACTGGCGCAGAAGATTCTTGGGAGAGATTGGGGAGAAAAAATCCAGCGTGATGGTGCGCGACCCGGCCGTGAGGGTGAATTTGCTGTGGGTAGATGTATAACTTCCCCCAGTGACAGTGGCTGGCTTGACACCCTCCAAGTCACCAGTCACTCCAAACAGACTGTAAGCTTCCCCATCGACCCGGGCGATGATTGACCATGTCAGATCATTTCCGAACCAAAACTGCGGAGAGCTTGATGGTAAATTCGGCGCAAATTCCCCGGGAATCCAGACTACCAAGGGTCAGCATATCAAAATTCAACCAATCACGCTGTCAGCTGTGATTTCAAAACAGGTGAAACGTGCAAAGAATGGAGCGTGTAGAAAAATAAAAGAAAAAAAAGAACTGACCTGACAGGTACGGGGTGCGGACAGCCAATGGATATGATGGGGGCGTCAGAGGCGTAAAGGATGGAGCAGCCGATGTGATAGACAGAAGGGCAGCCACCACGACTGCCCATTGGGCCGTCAACTTGGCGAAGTATCCCATAGTATACTTTGGGTAATGTGAGGATCAGATAAAATCCCAGAGTTACGACCACAAAATTTCGGTCGCTGTCACTCTTCACCCAAACAGCAATGTTTGGAGGTCGATCCTTTCAAGGGGCTGGGGTGGTACAAATACCTTTCCCTCAATCCCCGTCCCAGATATGCGGGCTGCATTCTCGCGAGGGGATCTCCATCAGGCCCAACAACATCTCGGCAGAATCAATCTCACATCCAGCGGACGGCAGGGGAAAAATGGAGCAATGGACATGAGCTGGACCAATGGTCTCTTGTGATGCGCGAGGGGGAGGGACCATGCGGGTCATGAGGCGCAGTCAAAGTGATGATAGAGGGAAGAAGGAGGAAGAAAAGGAAGTGTCGGAAGTGAGAGAGGTGTTGGTTTGTTTGTTTTGTTTCTCCCAAGACCACTAGTTGCATCTTTAAGGCTTACAAGTATCATCCATCCGTCTCCATTTGATATCCAGTCTCCACAATTACTCTCACTAACTTGGTCAAGCGGCGATGCAAGTGCAGATCACACAAATCATAGGGACCCAGCACTTCCACCCCTCCCAAAGCTAAAAACTGTATATTAAGTATTACCAGCACGCCATTTCTGGGGTGACATGCGACTCCGACTTGTGGGTTGAATCACCTATCAGGATAATCATGAGTCAAGGTAACACCGGGTTTCTTGACGGATATCTCCCAATAAGAGAGGTCCATCTCCTCTAGATGCATAGACTCGACTCTTAGTACGGATATATGTCTCGAAAGCGACTCCCCCGCAAGGGATACACTGTTATATTGACGGGATGCCTCCCGCCCAGACTAGGCTCACAAGATATCATGACCGCAGTGTCGTGTCAGTCGGAAGGTGCCGTCATGTTTCTTGTTTAGGAGGTTGATCCGGTGGGTTCAGGTGATATCTGCCGTGGATGCGTCATTTCAATCCGACAAGGATGCAGAATATACTCGCGTGCATTTTCAGGTAAACTTTGGATGAAGTGAGGGTCGCTGGCAGTGATGAGCGGACTGATGGATCAAAAGGCACAATGCAGGTACTCGTCGGAGGATTCTCTGGTGGAGAAGGCAGTCTGCCAAAACGATCCGATTGTGCTACCTTGCATCTCCCAGACCATTTGATGGGGATGATGTGATCCGACTGAGAAATGGTGTTTGCGCGGCTGCAACGCATAAGGCGCGAGAGATCCTCAACGGCGGACTTGGGGCTCACTTCCCGTGCAAGCAATATCTAATCCGTGACAGCGCATCGACCAGCCAAGAGGCCAATCTTCAATATAATCAGGCGACCCGTCTCCCCCGCACAGCCTCGGGTTGTTTTAACTCTTGAATAACATGCCAAGTCTTCCCACACGACCAGACACAAAGTCCCCGATCGCAAGCTCAGGTCACCGAGACAATTCAGCAGAGACCTTGATTTGGGAAGTTAGTGACCGTGGGGGTTGGGTAGCGATACAGAGTCCACCTTGTGACAAGCTCACTGATAGCCGAAGTGCGCTCTAGACTTCCCAATCAGAACCCCGCAGCCTACATCATACGAGAGCTCCCTCATGGGCGCTATTCTTAGCGTCCTGCACGTCTGCCGTCATACTTGGCGCTGGCGGGACTTTGTATGTGCGGGGTAGACAGCCGCAATCTGATCAAGCGATCTACTTCCATGGAATTTGTCCTTCATAGTGTAAAAAGTGGGCTGCAACCGTAGGATTTGCAGTCTTGGAAGTCACCGGACGGCATCAGTCTACCTTGCACTGACACGCGGGGTTCCTTGAAGTTCCGGTGCCCCAATAAACCCATATGACTTGTTCAGGGCATCGTGAAATAACAAGGCTGGAGGCACTACTGTTGCGCTAGTTATGGAATAAGACAAAAGAAGTTATACGAGATCAGGTGTTACTAACGAAGACATTCCAAGTATCTCCTCGGACATGTTCGCTGTAGTCATACAGTTGACAGTTGGGGCATTTGGATCAATATACTATGTTGATGTGGCAGATGTTCTAGACTGTCAAATGTCCCCTTTGTACACACCGCCAATCCAGCAAGGATTCTGGGTAGTATCAATTATATCCAGCTCACTGCTAAACGCTGGCTTGGTCGTATAGATTTCTAGATACTTGCATCTTTGCTCTATCTGAACAGCCCTCGAGTTATGCGTTTTTTGAATCTTTTTAGTAATGCCAAGTATGCCATACGAGAACAAAATGAATTGTATTGTAATATGCTTGAGTCTGTGCATGCCTGTATTTGTTCCTGGGTGTGCTATGTGTACCCGGAGCCCTACTAAGAGACTTCTCTTGTGCTTTTCCTACGCCTTCAACCCTTTGCCAGTTGTCTCCTCGCTACCTACTGTTTGATTCCCTTGTCTCCCTTAATCATGCAGCCACTATTACGTCAATGATGCCGGCCCTGCGACTCTATAGTAATAATGGATTTTATCGCACAATAGACGAGACCCCTACAAAGCAGAGAACTGTGTTCACATCGTGTGAACAAATGTTGATACTCATCTCTATCGCCCTCAATTATCTAACATGGAGAACGATGCCGGCTTGACACTCCAGCTCAGGTGAAACAATTGCTCTCTTATCTTTGGAGTTTGTTCTGACAGATGTTTATCCTTCTTCAATCTTTGCTGTCTTTGATAACCGCAACATTCTATCACCATGAAAACCAAGAGCATGAGAAGGTTTACAGCATGTTATGAGGATAGTTATATTGATGACTAGAAACGATCATTACCAGGGCCGAGTGTTGTCAATCCAGCATGTCTATTGACTCTTGAGCTCTGATCTATAGTCTCAGCCACCTTGTGGCCCGTCATGATGGTCCCATAGGTGTTCGCCCTGTGTCGTTGAATAAACCCGACCCAGGTAATTGAGCTATAGTAGGAGTGTAAGGCTTCCTGCAGACATCAGAGCCATAAAGACAATAACAGATTGTTTACTACCCTCCAGATTAACATAACTCTCCAGGTCCCTTTAACCGTTCAAGCCCATGAACCCTCTGGTCTACAAGGCCATCCACTCTCCGACGGTACTGAGTTCCCTTCTCTTCCGGCAACATCTCGACACAGCCAGTACCTTCTTCCCAATGTATCCCGTCAGATCAACGGTAGATAGAAGCTACGTATTTGTATAACGGCCATGATCACCTCATTCTCAATGATGTTAACCTTCAACACCTCCGGGTTGGGATCATCCGCGGGGGCAAGATGGTCAAATGCTACGCGGTAATAGGTTGAAAGCCTAGTTTATTTAGGAGATATCAGAATAATCACCTCCACTAGTAATGATGAACTTACTTATCCGGACGCTTTTCTGGCATCCAACCCAAGTACTCATCCCGCACTAACAGACCCCCGGGACGCCCAGACAAACATCGCGTGCGTATATATTCCAATACGTCAACCGTGCTAGCTCTGAGCCTGCTAGCTGTGGAATAGTCTGTCTTGAAGACCTATATGTCACAGATATATGGCAGCAGACGTGGAATGACCCCCGATTTGGATTCCGAGGGGCTGATGAGGTAGTGGGAAGTGATGCTCATCGGCGAGAACTGTGAATGCAAGATGGGGTGTACAGTGGGAGAGCCATTCGTAGGAAAAGCCACCTTATTGTCTCCGTTGTAGTAGTTCTCATGACGAGGATGCTAGGTTATGGGCGATTTGAGAGCCTTTTCATATGCCTGGAGGAGATGATTGAGAATGTCAGATTCAGGTGCCTAGATTTGTACGATATATATCCTACTCAACATCAAAGATGGCCAGATATGACTTGTATCCAAATGGTGTCTTCAAGTCTCCCCATGGCTAATCCACGAGACACAAACTCTGGCGTGATTGATATGCAGCTGCTGGGATAGGTATGGGTCTCAAACCAGACTGGGTGTGGATGTTGAAAAGAGCCAACTTGGGATTATTGGTGAGACAAAAATCAGAAAGTGAAAAAACAGTCATAAGACAGTGAGTATCTAGAGAACAAACGAGTATTCAATGACATTGTCCGATCAAGATCTCCCCCAGAGTGCAAGTACCACTGGATACAAATCGCATCCCCCTGCCGTGTTTCCTCCTCCCTTGGAACTCCGCACCATGGCAACTTGGTCTCTTCTCTCCACTTGTCCCTTCCGCCCCCTTTTTCCAAATTGATTGGCCATTTATCTCCCCTTATTCCCTGCATGATGATCGGTGCTGTCTCATTTCCCCCGAGAATGACAGATCATGGCATCCACGCAGCCGAGATGCGCAACACCCAATTGACATATGCCACTTGCCGCTCCGTCATGCAGGCCGCTCATTCCGGTAGGCTACGTTGTCCTGGGACATTCTGCGTTGCTCAACTTACTCTGTAGTTAGTGGGATCCCATCGTCGGGCCTCTTTCACTTTAAGATGAGACTTTGCCTAGTGATCAATTATCACTCTTCTGTTTAGCAAGCAATCTGTTCTGAATGACTATGGACGCGACTGATTGATTGACTGACCGCCCGGCTTACTAAGCTATTACCAGATTGGAGACCATTGACGGACATGGAATCCAACAGGATGATCTCTCGCGAAAAACTGATTAATGTTAATGGGAAGATCGCAAAGACATCAAAGCTCGGACCATCGGGTGCAAGAACAATTTGTCATGAAGCCCCATCCAACGCTGCAAACGGGGGATATCAGTCTATAATGTGACTCTCCGAGTTAAGTTCAACCCAAAACGGGAAGTGAGAGACCCAACCGAGAGGTTCAACGGTGCGACCATTGGTCGAGTCCGCAGGATCCAGTCCACTCGGCTTCTTTGACTCCACGTCGTAGTCAGTTTGCAATTAATTCTTTTTTTGACTTGCTGCTCCAAGTCTAACTGAGTACTTCTAGTCTCCTTCTATTTTCGAGATAGGCTAGGGAGCTTGTCGTGCCGGAAAGAAAGCTGGTGGGGAAGACGGTTACATTGGGGGCCCCACGATGCATATTTCACGTTGACGAAGGGAGAGATGATCATGATGATTGATTCAAGGAGAGGAGAGACGAAGAAGATGGGAGAGATGATGATTCAGGGGCGCGACTAGACCCTGGCAATTAGCCAATATGGATTCGTGGACAACCGTCCGAACCCGACGGCTTGGGTCGTGGAGGTTCCTGCGCCGCGTTGATCGACTGATGGGAATTGGTTGGAATTGAAACGTCCAGGGAGACAAAGAATATCGATAGAATTCAGATCATAACCAGTAAAGATCCATTGAAGAATGACAAGAATGACCTAAGACTGTCGAATCTCCCCAGTAGTACTCCGAGTAATAAGGTGCAGACGAATAAGAATGAGCTCATCATCCCGAACGGATTTTCCACCGTCAGGGTTTGGTCTCGACCTTTTTTCTCAATCGTCACTTCTCTTCGTCATTTCTTCCACCTCTCTCTCTCTTTCTCTTTCTTCCCCACCTCACGACTCCTCTTCCTTCTCCTCTTCTCTTCTCTTCCCACTCTTCTCCCTCTACATCTTCCCCCCCCCCCGACCGACCGACCGATCCGACCTGCTTTTCCCGGTATCCTGCAGCTTCCCCTCATCCTGACGTCGTCCGTTCCCTCCCCCACCATCTGTTCGCCGGATCCGCACAACGGACTCGTGCTTTGTTGGAACTTTCCGACCTTGGAACCTCTGGATAGCCGTGGTGGGTGAACCCAACGTCCTGTGCGGTTGACCCGTGGGAGGCGCAGTCAATCTCCCGCGCTTGACACTGACAGCGTTCCGCTTACCCAGACGATCAACCCTGATTTTCTATCGGTAGCTTGTCCACTGGACTAGCGCACACCTTCACCTCGCCCTCTTCCACCCCCTGCGCCTGAAACACTCGATCGTGATCGCAACGTGGAACTCGACGGCTCCTCGCCAGCATCCAGCGCCGTGCGTCCCGGTCCCTTCGCGCTTCTTGGGTCGCCCCTCCTTTCGCCACATCATATTTTCGTCACACTCGCCTCGGGAGAGATTCGGGAAAAAAATTACGAAGAGAAAATCAAGGCAATTGCATTTTGCAGTCACCGTCCGATCTCTGGTCGACCTTGTGAGCACTCGATCTCCGCCGCAGGTCGCGCGGTTCTGCTTTCGCCGAAGCAGACTGGTCAGACTCGATCTGCGCAATCCCTCCGGTCGCTGAACTCGATGCTGCGTCGGTGACGGTCAAATCCACCTCTTATTATTCTGTCCATCCCCACGCTCCCTACCAACCCACACTTGATATCAGTTTATCGAAGCAACAATTCACCGAGGGAGCATTTCCCTTCCAGTATTACGGTCCTTGTTTTCTAGTGATAGAAAAATCATGTACGGGGTTGAAGAAAGACACCCCGGGCCGCCGCAACCTCCTCCGCTCTCCATGGATCGCATTCCTCCTCCGTCCTCCTCCTATCCGACTCCCGGGTCGGCCGGTCCGATGGGATCGGCCGGTCCGCCGCATATCCCAAGTCTGGCACCGGTTTCGACCATCCATGAAGGTCGAATCTGGTCGCTGCAGGTCGTACAGCAGCCCATTCGGGCTCGGATGTGCGGTTTCGGTGATAAGGTACGTCTTCCTCTCCACAATTGCCTCTCCACAGTTGGTGCCTCGAGGAAACCCATCATGCTCACATATTCGTTGTTTAGGATCGACGACCCATCACGCCTCCCCCATGCATCCGGCTCATCGTTCGAGATGAGCAGACCGAAAAAGAGATCGATATCAAGTATGTCCCGAGTTGATTGATGTCTGCGCGGGGAAATACAGTTACTGACGATGGGTAGTGAAATCGACACATCATTTTATGTACTGATGGTGGATCTGTGGAATGCCGATGGGACCGGGGAGGTGAACCTGGTGAAGCACTCGGCCACCTCCCCCTCGATATCGACGGCCATGTCCTCGTCCTACCCCCCGCCCCCGCAAACCATGTCCCCCTACTCGGGGTACGGCCCGAACCCCTACGGGCAACCGATGGGGTACCCCTCGCAGATGAACAGTTATTACGGCAACCCGCAGTTACAGTATGGATACGGGGCCAGTCCACAGGCACACTACTACCAACAAGCACAGGCTCCCTACTACGGGAATCCCGTCAATGCGGCCAACCTCTCGTCAGCCCAGCCCGTGTCCACGGGGCCGGGCGGGATGTTCACGCGCAATCTGATTGGCAGTCTGAGCGCTAGTGCATTCCGGCTGACCGATCCGGAGAACAAGATTGGCGTGTGGTTTATCCTCCAGGATTTGAGTGTGCGGACAGAGGGCGTGTTCCGGTATGTCCCCTTCTGCTTTGAGGGGGTTCTTGGTGAGCTAACGCTGTGTGCAGATTGAAGATGAGCTTCGTCAACGTGGGCACGCAATCGAGTGATATGCCGTCGGGCATGACGGTGATCAATCATGGATCGGCACCGGTGCTGGCGTCCGTCTTCTCGGAGCCGTTCCAAGTCTTCTCCGCCAAGAAGTTCCCTGGAGTGATCGAGAGCACGCCGTTGAGTAAGTGCTTCGCCCTGCAGGGGATCAAGATTCCGATCCGCAAGGATGGGGTCAAGGGGAGTCGCGGTCGCAACAACGACGATGATGGGGACGATGATGATTATTAGGCGCATGGAAGGGATAGATGAAGGTGGCGGGAAGGGACGCGCGAATAAAAGTTGGGAGGATATACATTCTCATTCCGTCGACTGGTCTTGACGCATTTACGGGCCTCGGGTTTGGTTAGTGGTGTTTGGCCGGGTTTTCCTTCTTTTCCTTCTTCTTTTTCTTTTCTCTATTTTTATCTTTCTCTTTCTTTCTTTCTTTCTTTCTTTATTTGTCTATTGTCTTACCTTTGTTTCATATTATTTGAAATGGCTGGCTGGGGTGTTGTATTGATGTTTGGGTTGGGGTTTCAAGGCTGCACTTGTTTGGATTCTTCCTTGCTTGGAATCAATTTTATTCAATTTTTTTTTTTTCTATCTTTGCAACTCTTCAATTCCATGTATTTCTTCTCCTTGCTCTTTATTTAGATCAGACCCATTACCGGTTTGCCCCCAGGATCTGCATGACGCTAAAACCGAAGAGGCTTCGGCCCCGACGCTTCAGCTCCGAGGTCCATCGACCGGAGGTGACTCGCCTCCGACACAAGGCTGCTCAATTCTTCAGTCGGAATTCGGAATGCTCTGTCGTGGGTCGCGGAGTGGGGAGGCACACATTCCTGGCCTGCTATTGTTGCTATGATTGCTCTTCTTGGAATGGGTCGAACAATGTCCAGCAAACGAACACGAGAGCTGAACTGAGACAACTGAGACACCATGCGGGAAATTCCCCGCTTCACCCCATTCCTGTTAGAACGTCATATTAATATCATAGTTTGTTGCATATCTTCGGCATCTGTCCGCATCACCGGCACCGTTGGGGGTGGTGTCCGGGTTTATACAGGCTAAAAGACCGATATAAATACCCGTCTCCTTCCAGCCATTCTTCACTCAATCATTCCCTCTCGATTCTTCCATCCAGAACAACATCAAAATTTCGTCTATACACAATGAAGCTCCAAATCGCTGCCTCCCTCCTCCCTCTCTTGGCTTCGGCCGCTCCCACCGCGGAGTCCGCCAAAGATGAGCCTGCCTTCGGCGTCATGGCTGTCCGATCCGCCTCCCCCATCCACTACCTTCCCATGACCGCCTCCGGCCAGAAGTTCTGGCTCGGCGGAAAGACGTCGTCCTACTGTCCTAGCCCCCCTGTCCCCAAGGAGAGCTGTCCCCCGGGGACCGACACGGTCCTTGCTCCTGGTGGAAGTGCCCTCGTATGTATCCCTGTGTATACCATCCATCCATCCACATAATCAATACTAACAATCAAACCAGAACGTCATGGTCCCCGGCGGCCAACGCCTCTTCGTCGAACCCAGCGGCGCCCTCGGCTTTACGCAGGCCCACTCCGCCGCCACCCCCCCGGGCTCCGTCTTCGGCCCCTTCGAGTACACCCCCGGCGACTCCTTCGGCCACTTCACCTTCAAGGGCTTCGGCGCCGACGGCTTCATGGCTTGTCCCGCCGAGGATAACCGCTGGCAGGTGTTTGCTTCCATGCAGAACGCGACGGTGCCCGGTGGTGATGTGAGCAAGTGTTTGGGCTTTTCGGCTCTTGCGCCCTCTGCGAAGGAGCAGGGTCCTGCTGCTTGGCAGTATACTTGATTTATTTGTACTGCCACGGTTCATACCAATTGTGTCAGAGTTGGTCTATGATGCCTTTTTGGCTGGGCGATATAGTCGCCGCGGCGGGAGTATTATGTCTCGTATATGTGTATATATCAGGATATGGCAGGGGAGGATGGATCTGGATATAGTGCGGATGATAAACAAGATAATAATAATGACTGGTCATGGGTATGGGAGTATTCCCTGATTCGTGTCTGATCAGTTACAATAATATAATGCAATTCAAGTTCATTCAAAATCTAATCTATCCAACCTAGGGTATCTCTAGTTTCTCCAGATGCGAACAGCCTTGTCCTTCCCTCCACTACCCACCTTCTGCCCATCGGGACTCCAATCCACTGCGAACACCTCGTCCCGATGGCCCGGCAGATCCATCGCCAGCTTGCCCGTCCGCAGGTTCCACACCTTCAACGTGGTGTCCTTGGATGAGGACACCAGCATGCGCGAGTCGGCGGAGAAGCAGCATTGGTAGACGGCGCCGACGTGGCCGCGTAAAGTGGTAATGAACCTATTGTTTTGTTAATACCTTTCTGTGTGATGTAGATTTATATGTATAGGGGTACGTACTTCCCGTCTCGCCCGTTCCATAATTTAACGTGGTTGTCGAACCCCGCGGATGCAATGTACGCCATGTCCGGCGAGAACGTCACGTAGTTGACTTCCTTTTGGTGGCCGAGGAGGCGCGCCACGGGCTTGTTCGAGCTCTGCGGTTCCCACAGGTACATGGTGAAGTCGTCGCTAGCGGAGACGAGCTTTTCGACGACCTGGTTGTTGACGGTGGCTGCCTGCTCGAAGCGGCGCTTCGCGGCCGCGACCTTCTCCTCGTCCGAGGCGGGCACCTTGCCCGTGTGGTCGTGGTAGGCCGTGCGCAGGGCGAAGTCCGTCGACAGCGCGAGGTGGTTGACGCGGTGGGCGTGCGCCGCCAGCGTTTGCAGCAGGACGCCGTTCTCGGCACTCCACACCTTGATCGTCTTGTCGTGCGACGCCGTGTAGATCTTGCCCGTGCCGCCCCAGCGCACGCACGTCACCGACGCCTTGTGGCCCGTCAGCACCATGTCGATGCGCTTCGACACCACGTCCCACACCCGCACCGTCGAGTCTTTCGACGCAGACGCCAGCCGCGGCCGCCCCGTCTGCTGCAGGTGGTAAGGCTCCCACGCCAGGCTCGTGATCCACTTGGTGTGGCCCTTCAGCGGGCCGCCCAGCACCTGGCCCTTCTTCGCGTCCCACACCCGCACCGTGTTGTCCATGCTGCCCGTCGCGATGATCGCCCCGTTCGGCGAGTAGCTCACCGCCAGCACCCAGCTGGTGTGGCCGCGCAGCGTGTGCAGCGGCGTCCCCGTGTCGCAGTCCCACACCCGCGCCGTCGAGTCCCCGCTGCCCGTCACCATCGTGGAGGACGACACCGGCGAGAAACTCGTCGCCAGGATCGCCTCGCCGTGCCCCGCGATCGACGCCGTGCATCGCGACACCGCCTTCACTCGGAATACCGCCTGCGGCGTGTAGTACAGCTGCACTGTGTCCTCGGTCGTCTTCAACCCGGGCTTCAGCAGCGACTGGTACAGGTCTTGCAGGATGTCCACCGTCAGGTTGTCCTTGTCGTCTTGCGACTGGTAGGTGAAGCGGTATGGTACTCGTTCATCTTCCTCCTTCAGAGAAATCCAACGTTAGTGTTACAAACCACAATGAGCTATAGACAAACGTACATTTCCTTGTAGCGTATTCAGCAAAGTCTCCAGATTCTTCACACTGGTATCCCCCACTGGCACCGACACAGCCGGGCCCGTTGCGGAACCGGTCGCCTGGTCGAAGAACTGCACACGGATGCTGCCCAGGTTCTCGGGGATGCCCTGGATCTCCTGTTGCTGCTGCGACTTCTCAGTCGTCTCGCGCTTTTGGCGCTTCGTCGGGGGAGGGAGGAGCGTCGCCATTGTGAGGGTTGGATCTGTTGGTTGTTGTTCGATGTCGCTTTTTGGCCCGCCAAAAAATTTCGTGCTTATCGCGGAGACAACGATCGGCGCTAACCGCTTTCGGATATCTTATCTATACTACTCAGTATACTGTATACTACGGAGTGCGTAATACTTCAAGAATTGATCTCACTTCTTCTCTTCTTTACTTTCTTCGTCTTGATATTCTTGATACCCTTGACTAAAGCAGGAGAGATAATAGATCGAATGTCGCTTTCTTTCTCACGGGCTACCTCCGTAGCGGACTCCTTCGTCCCACTCTCCCGGCAGAGTACGGGTCCGCTGCGAACGAGACCGACAACAACAGCCACCAGTGTAGCCTCTCAAGACATCGTATGCGCAGTGAGTGAATCGCGCGGTATCTCGTCGACCGTGGGATTGGCTTTTGTCAATCTTTCGACCGCCGAGACGGTCCTCTGTCAAATCTGTGATAGCCAGACGTATGCCAAGACGATCACGAAAATCAGCGTCTTTGAGCCCACTGAGATCCTCTTCATGAACACAGCTAGGGACTCCAAGCTGTACTGCATACTCCATGAGAACATCCCAGACACTACCTTTACCTTTCTCGATCGCAGATGCTGGTCCGAGAAGGCGGGCCACGAATACGTGGACAGGCTTGCCTTTCCGGAAGATGTGGAATCGGTCAAGCTGGCTCTGGGGGGGCACTTCTTCGCGGCGTGTTGCCTTGCTGCTGTATGGCCCCTTGGAGGCTGCGAGACAGCGTTGCAAATTCTAACCGTATATCTAGACCCTCAAATATGTAGAGCTCGAGCTGAACCGGATCTTCGCAACCCACTCCCTCCGTATCCGGTTTGAGCCCTCGCAGGGCACCATGTCCATCGACCTGTCGACGATTGTCTCGCTGGAACTTGTCCAGAATATCCGCAGTACCAAGTCGAAACACAGTCTGTTTGGGCTGCTCAATGAAACGCTTACCCCGATGGGGTCGAGGTTGTTGAGAGCCAATATCCTGCAGCCGTCCACGGAGCAGTCAAAGTTGCTTGCACGTTATGATGCAGTGGAAGATTTGTCGACCAAAGAGGATATGTTTGTGTCTGTGAGACAGGGTTGTTACTACTCTTCTTTACTTCTGTTGCTCTATTGTTTCCACTAACTATGTGTATAAAGCTTTGAAAGGCTTTATTGATGCGGATAAAGTCTTGTCGTCTGTGAGTTATCTTCTCACACGCCCGGAAGCTACTGACAAACCAGCTTATACTGGTCCCTACGAAACGGACCTTCCAATACGTCGAGCAGTCCGTCAACAACGTGATCATGCTCAAGACCTATGTGTCCTCAATAAAATCGATTTACAAGGCCCTGGGCACCGCCCAAAGTAGCCTCTTGCTAACAATCAGAGAGGTAATGTGTGCCGTCGACTGCGGGATAAGCTAACCGTCACATAGCTGTGCGCGCCGGCCGGTCACAGGGGAGTCGAGCAGCTTATCGAGTCCACCCTCAACGACCATGTTGCGTACCAAACCAAACCGCTGGATTTGAGAAACCAGCGGATCTACTGTGTGCGGGTGGGTTTTCTGCCGTGTTGTTAGTCTCATGTTTAACTGGGTCAGACTGGGGTGAATACTCTGCTCGACGTGGCCAGACAAACGTACAAGGAAACGAACATGGATGCCGTGGATCTCATAGCACAGCTCTCCAGTAGGCTTCTGAGACCCTCCATTTGACTCTGACCTCGATCTGACGGGCCAGAAACACATAACCTCAATCTGGACCTGAAGTTCGACACAGCTCGCCAATACTACATCAGTATCTCCGCCGCAGAGACAGACTGCTACCTCCCGGAGATATTCATCAACGTCTATCGCAAAAAGAAGCGCATTGAGTGCCAGACACTGGACCTCGTCAAGCTCAACCAGAAGATCGTCGACGCCCACAACGAGGTAGTCAGCATGAGCGACCAGACAATCCAAGAACTCATCCGCGACGTCTGCACCGAGATCTCCACCCTCTTCCGCGTCAGCGAAGCCATCGCCATGCTCGACATGCTCTCGACCTTCGCCCAGCTCGCCACCTGCAACGACTACATCCGGCCCGAGCTGACAGACGTCCTAGCCATCAAATCCGGCCGACACCCCCTCCGCGAGAAGATCCACACGAAAAAGTACGTCCCGAACGACGCCTACGCCACGCCGCAGTCCCGCTTCCAGATCATCACAGGCTGCAACATGAGCGGCAAGTCCACCTACATCCGCGCTCTCGCCCTCATGACCATCATGGCTCAGATCGGCTCCTTCGTCCCAGCAGAGTACGCCTCCTTCCCACTCATCACCCAGCTCTTCGCGCGCGTCTCCACAGCCGACGACCTCGAAGCAAACGTATCCACATTTGCTTCCGAAATGCGCGAAATGGCATTCATCCTGCGCAGCCTGGAACTCATCCACAGCGCCAGCCCCACCAGCAACAACAACAACAAAAGCATGGTCCTCATCGACGAACTCGGCCGCGGCACCAGCACAACAGACGGCCTATCAATCGCGCTCGCCATAGCCGAAGCCCTCCTCTGCACGACCCACGCCCTAACCTGGTTCGTCACCCACTTCCACGACCTAGCAACGATCCTATCCGCGCGCCCAGGCGCCGTCTCCCTCCACCTAGCAGCAGACCTCACAGCAGACGGCTCCAAGATGACCATGCTCTACCGCATAGCGGAGGGCGTGCCGCCCTCGCAAGCCTACGGCCTCGCCCTCGCCAACCTGGTCGATTTCGCCCCTGATGTGATGAGCACCGCAAGGGGTGTCTCCGCCGCGATGGAGGGGCTCGCCCGGCGCAGACATAGTCGTGCGAGGTCGATTGCTGTTGCGCATAAGCGGAGGCTGCTGCTTGCGTTGAGGGAGCAGCTGGTTTTGGCGCGTTGCGGGACGGTGTCGGGGGAGAGCTTGCGGAGGTGGTTGGTGCGGTTGCAGGAGGAGTTTGTGGTGAGGATGGATGCTGCTGATGGGGGTGATAGTTTGGGTGATGGGGACGGAAGTCTTGCTGTTGGCGACGGCGGTCATTATGAGGATGTTGATGACGAGGCAGATGATACGGACGATATGAGTCTCAGTGATGGTGATGTCGTGGCCCTGGCTACTACCGATCATATCGAGTCGTCATCTGATGATGATGAGGATGAAGTGGACGGCATCCCACACCCACACCCACACCCACACTCGACTTCGCCCTCGTCACGCCCCCCTCATGCGTATACTTGGTCTCCTTCGCTTGAAGCAGACCACCCGATGAGTGGGATCTGCTCGTCTGATTCTCCCCCAGCTGTGGTTGTATCCTCGATAGTGTACTCCGTAGTAGTTATATGATATAGGAGGTAAAATTAGTAGTGATGCATTTATTAACTTTTCCACCACCACACTGGCGGTTAATTATGTCCAATTCTCACACCACATCACATCTACAAAGTCACACCACACCAGCTCGCTCTACTTAGGTTAATTGTATTATGACCCGCTAAACAAGCTTTTCGTAATCAAAAGTCAAAATAAGCAGAAAGAAGGAAGGAAAGAAAGACGAAAGGGGAAAAAAATGAATTACACGCATAACGCTCCATCTCACTCCCTGTGCACCTCAAACAATAAATACCAAAGCTATGTACTCGTGAAATCTAACCTAGTACGAGGATCCCTATACAAGGTAGAGTATCAACCCCAATGAATAAGCGTCTGCTTCCCCTTTTTCCCCTTCCCTTTCTTTCCACCACTACCACCTGGTAACTCGGGGAACTCCTCGTCTGGGTTGAGCTCCGTCTGGGAGGAACTGGCCCAGGCGTTGGCCGGCGCGGGTCGTTGGTTGTCCCAGCGGACGGTGCCGCGGGTGAGACCCGCCATGAGGACGTTTGGTTTCGGCGCGGCCGGGAGGGACGGGAAGGCTTCGCTGCTGGAGGGATTTACGGGGCGCGAGGGTGTGGGTTTGGGCTTGGAGTAGGAGGAGGTGTGCAAGGAGGGGGAGGAGGAACCCCGGAAGGAGGAGGAGGAGGAGGGGGATGGACCTGCTGCGGAGGCGGACGATCCCCAGGCGGCTGCGGCGGCTGCGTTGGCTTTGGCGGAGCGGGCCGTGGCGGCTGAGAGCGGCGGGAATGGGTTGCTGGCTGCGGCGGCGGCGGTGGCGGAGGATGAGCCTGGGAGGGCACCGCTTCTGCCGACGGCTGAGCGGGAGGACTGGGCTGTAGAGGACTTGAGGCGGAGGACGCGCTTGCCGCCGAGGCCGGTGCCGTTGACGGTGCCGGGGGACATGCCGGGGATCATGCCGCCTGCGCCGGGGAGGGCCGGGTAGTCTTCGTTGATGGCACGCCAGTCGTTCCAGGACTGGAGCAAGGCGGTGCGCTTGGCGTCGTCTTCGTAGATGTCGGCGAGCTCCTTGATCAGCTTGCCGAGTTCGGTGCTGGAGGTGTCGAAGAGGGAGAAAAAGGCGTCGATGAGTTCGGTGGCGGAGATCTGGGACGTCCTGAAGTGGGAGACGCGGGCGCGGAATTCGTCGAGTTTGCCCGCGTCGTTGCCCAGCAGGTTTGAGGCGCGCTCTACTACGGCTGCGTGGCGCAGACGGCGGGCTTGCTCTTGGGGCGAGACGGGCCCCGAGTCTGTAGCGCCGAGACTGAGGGACCGCAGTTCGGCCACTGGCGTCGATGCGGCTGGGGGTGTGCGTGCTGGGGTGCCGGCCCCGGACCGCGGAGGTGCGCGGACGGTCTGGGTTTCGTTGCGAGACAGCTGGCCGCCAAAACTCCGGGCTGTCACAGACTGCGAGCTCTGGATAGCCACCTGGCGCTGATAGGCGACCTCGTCACGCCGGAGCGGTTGGGCGCTGGACGGGGGAAGAGGCTCCGAGTTGGGGTCGCGTCCTCGGCCGGCACCCCGGCGTTGTCGCTGCTGGGGCTGATATGGCGTTCTAATGTCAAAGGCAGACAGGTCCACAATTCGCGCATCCCGTCTGGCATCCTTGGACAGTCCGTTGGGGTGGCATTCCAATTGGTGCGCCTTGAGGTCCATTTGCGACTCGAAGACGACAAACTTCTTTTCCAAACACTCTTGGTCGAGGCACAGGAAGTGGTCTTTCTGGAAATGGTCCTCGAGGGCATTGTAGTCAATGTAGTATTGCTGCTGGCGAGTGGAGGACCGTCGGTCACAAATATAGCACCGTTCATGGCGGTCGCGGCAGTGGGCATACAGCTCGTCATCGCCGTAGAACCGCTGGCGACAGAACCCACACTCAGGGTGGCCTTTGAAGCCGCTTTGATCGATGGAACCGGGAACGTCATCTCCGTGTTTCTCGTGTTTGCGGAGCTCCGCCATGGTGAACAGCGCATGCTCGTGGGTAAAGACCTTCTTGTTCCTCGTACACAAGTCACTATCGCACAGCCTCACGTTAGTCTCCCGCTAGTTGATCTTCATTCGCATCCCATCACGTACCACATGACCTTGCCGTGCTTGTTCTTGACATGGCGATGCAGATCGGGCCACCCTAAGCAAGCTACGTCGCAATTGTCGTCGGGGCAGTTATACCGCAGCAGCAGAACGGTATCCTCAAATATATCATCATTCGCATACTGGATTCCGAGATTGTCGTCCTTCTGCGAAAAGTCCGCGCTCGTAAAGTCCTCGTACCGTTTCGCGTGGTCATCCGTGAAGATGACGTAGGCCGACTCCGTCTGGTCGCAGAATAGGTTGTTAGCGGCTTGTCTGAACTATGTATGATTTTCATGGACGTACTCGACAGTGGGCACAGGCTTTATTCTTGTACAAGGCCCGGAGGCGGAGCGCACAGATATGACAGGTGCGGTGATTGCACGGCGAGACGGAGGTATGCTCGACGGTGGAGGCACAGATGAAGCACACCTCGCCATCGTCGGCATCATCATCTGTCGCAGGGGCGGTGGCCTGTTTCGCCTTGGACAGTACGCCCGTCGGCGTGGCGGTCGTAGCCTCGGGCTTCTTCCCGCCGCGGTCCTGTTTATCGCGGCCTCTGCGGGACGGGGCGCCCCTGGATTTCGAGCCCCGATTGGAGGTCTCCGTCGACTGCGCTGGGGTTTCATTCTGATCGGAGCGACCACCACCGGCGCCACCACCGGCAGCACCATACCCTCGTCCCCGTCGACGACCCCCGCGGTTCGAGCCTTGCGGGGGAGCTCGGGACGGCTGAGATTCAGACATGAGGGGCAACGGAGCGGAGTTCGGGAGGGGGAAGAGGGGCAAAGGCCCAAGGGAAGGTGGGAGTCAGACAAAAGGTTGTCTGCCTGGTAGGAGGAGTGATGCGACGAGACGTAATTCTTGCAGGCGACTTGGAGAGAGAGAGGGAAATGGAATGAAATGCAATGACAGCGAGGAATGAGAGAAAACGGGCCAAAACGGCCAAAAAAATTGGTGGTGCTCGGCATTGCTTAGTGAGCAGGAGAATTATGAATTATGCCGAGCGGAACTCCGGCGGGCACTCCTTTGGGGTTAGAGGACGTCAGGGCTCTGCATGCAGGTTGATGCTCCAAATAAGAATGGATCACTGATCAAGTACCTAAGACTGAAGCGCTTCTTACTCTGGTCCTCATATGGAAGGTCTAAGCTAGGTTGGTGACCGAGTCAAAAAGCCACCCAATACACTTGATATGCTTTGGTGGCCCACTTGACGCGCCTATTCTTACTACGACTGCGCGACCACGTTGATATGACAGAATTAATATTCAATTATGCTACGATGCGGGGACGATCTTCCGCTGGATAGTTTCCCCCCCCTATCAGAGCATCAGACTTGCTGGGCTGGCTCATTGCCCATCAGTGTTCCTGAACATCCCAGCATCCCACAACCAATGACTGGAGCCAGGCACCAAGGGTGCTTGAGGCGACGCCTCAAAAGAAAAAATAGATCAAATATGCCACAGTATCACCTCCCTCCTCCCCAAATAACTGAATCTCGAAATGACCAACATCCATCGGGTCTGTAAGAGGATGCCAACTCCCGCTGTAGAAAAGATCAGAAGTAAAGAAAGAGCAAAAAGAAAAGAAAAGAAAAGAAAAGAAAAGAAAGAAAGAAAGAAAAACAGAATGATATTATGAAAATCACAAAGGAAAGGGAAAGCAATCCAATCGCCAATGAGTGTCCGGAGGAAAAGGAGCGCGTCGTAAAATCACAAAAACCAATCATGTTCACGCCTGGTTGCCAATGCGAAGCAGTATCAGGTATTCGGAAAATCGTAAAGAAGGGAGCCGTGGGACCATACTCCCAGTGGTCTATGGCCCTCGTAGGCTCCTGCACATGCACGGCGAAAGGGGCAGGCTACTCGTCGGGACTATATAGGTTTTGGCTGAGAATCTTGGTCATCGTGAACATGTGGATCCGGTCTTGCTTGAAGACAGCGCGCATGGGCTCGTCACAGCGAATCTGCCGTCGATCGCTCGGGTCCTGCAGCTCGTGCTCGTGGATATATGCCCAGATCTTCTTGACCGTCTGGGGGCGTGACAGCTGCAAGTCATTAGTCGGTTGTCGGGTCCCATCCGGGTGTATGATACGCACCGTCAATTCACCCCCTAACAGAGCAGACAGGGCCGGTGAGAGGTTCAGGGGTTTCTAAATAACCGTTAGAATCCAAAACCACTACCTCGGGGCGTTCAAGGATCATACGTGGAACCCAGTAGACCGATTGACCTTCTTCCCCGCATCGGAGCCCGATTCCAAGTCCGAATCATCCTCCGCCCTGACCTTCTTGGCCGTCTTGGCCTTGGTTTTCTTTTTGACCGGCTGCGTCCGGCGCGTGTTGCCCCCACGGGTCGGGCGGGCGCGTAGGTTCTCTTCCGCCTGCAGCTTAGCCGCGAACACGGCATCCGCATCCACATCATGATCCGACTTCTTCTTTTTGGCCGGCGGAGTCTTGCCCGCGAGGTCTTCGCGCTCCTCACTCTCCGCCTGTCGTTTCTGCGACTTGGACGACTGTGCGGGGGAGGACGGCTCCACCGGCGTCACGGAGTCCTTGTCCTTCCCGTAGCCATTGGTGGACGCGGAATTCGATTCGGGCTGAGGGGACTCGCCAATGCCACCCTTTTCCGCAAAGATATCGAACCTCTCCATGATCAGCTGCTTGATCGCAGCCTAGAACCCGGGGAACAGATCCTGTTAGCGCATGATTCATGACGCTTCACGGTAGACGGAGCCTCCAAGGGAGGGCGGAGGGACAGAGGGACAGAGGGGGAGCAGGTATGGAGAGAGCGATTCGCGGCGAGAGGGGAACAGCGGGCAAGCACACCTTCTGCGGAGTCAGATCATAACCGACCACATCCTGCAGCCCTTTGCGAATGCGCTTCTCCGAGATCGTCGTCAAATCACTCTTGGCCAGAATTGAGTCGATAATGGGGACATAATTCTCGCGGGCATCCGGGGAGACTGTCGCGACAGGAAGAATGATGTCAGTTAGCAGCGACGTCGGCAGGCCATGGGGCGACCTCGGTCGTCCCACCGATCGAAACGGCACTTACGCGACATCCTTCTGAATCACCGTTGGGAGAGTGTCTTCCTCACTGCAGGGGGTGGGCGGAGTCCAGGTGGGATTGACCGGGGGAGAGAAATTCTATCGGGACAATTGGTTCTACAGGTTGTCAAATTGGGCGGCTGATATTGGAGGAGGGGAGAATTGACAGGGACGCGGCAGTCGGGGTCACGGTCCAGGTGAATTGGTGTAAAAGATCGGCCGTCCAGATCGGGGCGTAGCGCTGGCGCTTAGGACCGGCGGGGCATCTGGGACCAACGGGGGGACGTCCCCAAGGAAGATGATCAATATGACAGGAAACGAAAGAACAAAGGGAAAAATGATAATCAAAAAGAAGAAGGAATAACAATCGATCTAGAACGGAGTATACAACGAAGAGACCAGCCGCAATCAGCCACTGACCAGCAACCCACGGGGGGAACAGAAGAATCTTGGGGATTGTGTGGGGGAAGCAAGTTCTCTTGACGGAGTCCGAGTGACCGACCAGTGACCGACCAGTGACCGACCAGTGACCGACCAGTGACCAACGAGGGCGCCTGAGGTGGGTGCCCGTGACTGGGCTCCCGTGACTGGGCTCCCGTGACCGGCCCCGTGATCTGGGGGACCTGACTCAGCAATATGGTCAGGTGATATTCTGACCAGTTGGCAGAATGTCAGGTGATGCTGCTGACTCCATCCTGACTCAGCAGATCGCACACAGAACACGCTTGGCGCTTTGGTTTTGTTCGATTTTTGCCCTAAAAAAACAGGCCGAATGGGTTCGCTCAGCAGAAATCATCCCCCTCTCCCCCAATTAGCCCAGCCAAGCACGTCTCGTCCTCCACCACACCCCCCTCTCGTCGCCGTTGGCTCTCCCTCCAACGTTCTCCCTCCCTCCCCCCGACATACCTCCCATCATCATGGCGCCTAGTTTCGATACTCTCTCTGAGCAAGACCTCCACGAGGAGGAGGAGGAGGAGATCGACTTCTCCGGTGAGTCCCACCGACCGCTATCTGACAAAGGAAGACGATGAAGAATGCCACGTCCGGTATCTAACGTGACCCCGTGGGATCGCCAGACCTCAAAGCGCAGTATGAAGTGAAGGTCGACGAAGGCTTGGACACATTTATCGTTATCGATGGACTCCCCGTGGTCCCCGCCGACAGCCGACAAAAGCTCATTAAATTCCTGTTGAGGAAGCTCAACGCGGTCGGCCACACCTCCGAAGATGCCGTCTTTATGCCCCTGAGCGACAAGAACATGACTGAAGGGTACGTCTGGGATGGATGAACGGACTGGAGGTGTCGCAAAGAGTAAAGAAAATAAAACAACGCGCAAACGGAGGAA
>KZ559658.1:0-40913 GCA_002850765.1 Aspergillus taichungensis
AAAAAGTGGGATGGTTGTTAAAAAAAAAAAAAAAAAAAAAGGTCAAGCGGAAAAGTAAGCTTCGCTTCCCCGGATTCCACAGTTACTTTCCGGTACGAAAAAAATAATTTGCACCTGGAAGGAAGTCACGGTAATTTTAATTTTAATAATTTCTTCCTCGATCAGGAGAGAAAAAATTAAAATTAATTAAAGGAAGGGGGGAGAAAAAAAAAAAAAAAAAACAAGAATAAGAATAGATCGAGTAGAGGGGCGGCGGAGAACCGGCCAACCCAGACGGAACGGGTTGAGGAGAGGAAGGAAAAGCTGTTAGTCACGGATTGCAGCGGATGGTCCAACGGCCGCGCCCCCCGACGGGCGCACGATGGAGAGGAAGAAAGAGGAGAGATTGGAGAACAGCGATGATTCGCTGGAAGAGGGAGGAATGCTGGTATCCAAAGAAGAGAGAAGGGAGATATCCCGTGGAACAAGAATGGAGGATGAAGCGAGGGGAGGGATGGCGATAGTGTCGAGAGGAATCGAGTGAGATGATGACCGAAGCAGTCCAGTCTTGGACGGGGGTCGTTGGGAATAGTCAGGTGGTAGTCAGACGAGCGGATCCGCTGTCAGGAAGATCTTGTCGATGGGAAGATGGAGAGATCAGACCGTGGTCGGATGAAAAGGTTCTTTTGAAGGCGATGGAGATGGAGGAAAAGAATGGAGAGGCGGAAAACGGAGGAAGGAGACGACGGTTGGCAGGTTTTGGTCGGGCCGGAACCATGGACTCTTCTTCTTTTCTGATTAATTTTTTTTTTTTACTTTATGTTGCGAATTGTTTGTTCTCTTTGTAGGTTGTAGTCTATACAATGATTCAAAGTATTTTGAAGATAAGAGTCATTCAGAATGAGTTTTCCGCCACTGAGGCAAAGAAACAGTACTAATCATGCTAGGGAAATAAAAATAGCGATGGCGGAAAATCACTGGATGAATGCGGCCATCGGAGGTCAATCATGAACAGTTCATCTCGGTATGGTATTGTTTTTTACTAGGTTATTTTATTCTTTTATGTTATTCTTTTTGATATTATTATGGAAAACCGGGTGTCAATCCCGTCGTCTGTTGATATAGTTAATATTCTAGTTACATCTAGTCAGGCCCTTTAACATTTTTTTTTGATATTTAAAATTATTTTTTGGAAATGATATTTACTATTTGCTTTTGCTATTGGATCTGCATCCTTAAATATAATCTGGGGCGGAAAAAAAAAAAAGAAAACAAGAGGTTCTCGATCAGCGGGTTCAGGTCACGGGTCCTCTCTGTACAATAATGACAATAAGATACACAACCAATGAACAATGAATAAAATGATTCTGAGAGGTCTCCAGTCTACTCAGTCAGTACTCCGTACTCCGTCCCATCTCCTCTGTCAATTTCCCAATTCCATGTAATACCGTACGGGACGTGCGTCGAGGAGATTTTCGCATTGATCTAAACCCGGTTCGGGATCGTCGCCGGACATTCTATGACATAATGAAAAATACCACCCCCCCGTGACCTCGCCCTCTCTCTCTCCTCCGCGGAGGGTCGATTTTAACTTTGCTCTGACTGTCTCTGAGATCATTTCCATTCTTCCAAGTATGTCTCCCATTGATATTCTGACCATCAATGGGCCACCAACACCAGTGACCCTCAAATGGACCAGAAGAGTGGTGGTTCAGATCCGAGATGATCGCCCGACGATGAAGGGAAGGATACCCCAGACTAGCCACGTTCCCTTCAATCCTTTACCTAACACCTTCTCCATCATTGGTCACGACACTGTGACTGCCGTTCCATCGAGGGTCCCGTGACCCTGCGGAGAGACCGCTAGTGCATCGTCACTGATCCTCCTTATACTCCTTATACTCCGTACACTGTACTTGTACTCCGTACACTGTACTCCATGCTCCTAATGAACCCCCTGGTGCGGGACTCGCCTCGCTTCCATCTGCTGACTCCTGATCCTGGGATGGAACGCCATCCATCCAATCATGGCCCCGTCGGATCCAGAGCTCCCTTCCCCTCCAATCCAACCTGTCATCGCGGTCAAGTTACATGGAACGGAACTGACATCCCTTCATCCCATCATGGCTCCTGATCTGGATCTGCCCACATTAACCCATCTCCCCCCGGGTTTCTCACCCCCCGCCGGCCGTGGTTCAACACTCAAGCTTTGGTCACCGATCCACACCCCCTCTGCCCATCCCTGGCATTACCATACAGCAAGGGGGGGTACGGACTTATCTGCTACGTAGTTTACTAGTACGGGGTAGGTCACATGGCTATCTCTTGCATGTCAAGACTCCGGAACAACCCTAAATATTCCTGCCGTGAAGAAGATAAGAAAGAAAGGGATCGAGTCCAGACTGCCAAGACTGCATCCCCACGCGCTATTGGATGATCTCGTTGTCGCTTTTCTCTGCCGGACCCCTGCATTCATTTGCTGATGGTTTGATGCCCCTGTTCAAGGTTGGCACATATGCATCCCTTGAGAATGCGATTGCTGCGATCTCGCCAGATAGGCGTCATCTGTCATACCGCGATCACCTCATCTTGACGTCTTATGGGCCTGTAGTGAGTTCATCCTCAACGGATAACCAAGATTGCGTCAATGTCTCGTCCTCAAGGGTGCCATTCTGAAGACGTGTCTAACTTATAAGGGAGAATAAAGTAGACCCAATAGGGTGATGAGTCAATCCTCCTGTACTATGTTACTATATCGTAGCCTTATGGATGTACCACCCTGACATGTCAGCCGTTGGTGTTGTGATCTCACGTTGCAGATGCAGCTTGCCTGGCTATCCTTACTCGAGTCAGCTAACGCAAGAGTATATCATAGTTAGGGCTATTCAGTAAACCCATCCTGAATTCCATTAGACCCATACCGTAGTGTCATACTATCTATCTATGGCATGACTGCATTGAACCATCGACCAGTCATGTCTACCTCACCAAGAACAAGTCCAATACGAGGAATCGGAGATACAAACACGGCTGCATCGTCTTGCATTGACCAAACTAGATTATTGACTCTCATAATTGCATTCATAATCAACAATCTATACTCTATAGCAAACAGCAAATCAAATGACCTGCACAATACCCCAACCATCCCCTCAACCAATATCCAAAGAATATTCCCAATCAGGATAGTAGAGTACATGTTTGACCCGTTTGCATTGCACCCACCCACCCAACCAGAGAAGAAAAAGAAAAAAAACCGGCAGAAAGCTCACCGCCCCTCCACCGCCAAAATTTCTCTCTCAATATTCCAACCACCAAAAACAGCATCAAAAAAGATAGCAGGCAATCCAAGTCAGAATACACAAAAAAGCCAACCACAATGGTCCGTCAATTCAAGCACCACGAGCGCAAGCTCCTCCGCAAGGTTGACTTTAATACCTGTATGTTCCTCTCTTTGCCCCCTCTTTCCCCTTCCTCTATTCTCCGAGAGAAAACGGAAAAAAATCAATCCAAAAAAAAAGAAAGAAAGAAAGAAAAAAAGGAAGAAAAACTAACTTAAAAAGACAAATCCGACGGCTCCCACCGCGAACACACCGTCCGCCAACGCTACCACCTTCAAGAATACGACTACAAAAAATACAACACCCTCTGCGGGTCCCTGCGCCAACTCGCGCACCGGCTGTCGCAGCTCGACCCCGAGACGGACCCCACGCGGCGGCAGATCGAGGCCGAAGTGCTGGACAAGCTGTGGAACATGGGGATCCTGAAGCAGAGCCGCGAGCAGGGCGCGGGGCTGTCGCGGGTGGAGCGCGAGGTGACCGTCTCGGCGTTTTGTAGACGGCGGTTGGGCGTTTATATGGCTAGGTCTGGGATGGTGGAGAATGTTGTTACTGTATTTCACCCTTCTTCTTCTTCTTCTTCCTTTTTTTTCCCCCCTTGATATCTTGATGACTGGGTTCGGTCATATCCCTCAAAAAGAAGCAAGCTAATAATCAAAGGCGATCACATTCATCGAACAGGGCCACGTCCGCGTCGGGACAGAAGTCGTCACCGACCCGGCCTTCCTCGTCACCCGCAACATGGAGGACTTTGTCACCTGGGTGGACAGCAGCAAGATCAAGCGGAGTATCATGCAGTATCGGGATAATCTGGATGATTATGATTTGCTGTAGGGGGGTCGAGTGCATTGTGGTAGATAGATCAGATAGATACCCTTGGTTTTATGATATTGTTTGTACGCTTGTATTGGTGGGACTTGATTCGGGTTGGAGTTTTTTGTGTGGTTGGTTTGGTAAAAGTTATTATTATTATATGTTGATGTTTGAATCTGCTTATTACTACTTACTTAGTCTATGCCCTGTCTCAGACTTGAAGCTTATGATAGATAGAATAACTGAACAAAGTAGAAAATAAATAATGACGATGCTATTATCAGTCTATCTCATTATGGGTATCATATTCACAGCCCTAAACCACCACTTATCAAAAGTGTCACCATCCCTACTAGGCCAAACAAGGTAGGCCAAACACCATCCAATCCATCAATCCCCTCAAGCACAGCTCAGGGCAGATTCCAAACGATAAGAAATAAGACGATTGATTTACCTCCGCACCCCCAACCGCCTCTTAATCTTCCCCCCCATCTTCCGCCCCGACTCCCCCTCTTCAGGAATATCCATTCGGAACCGCCGGACACTCCCCTCGTAGTTCGCCTTCCCGTCTTTTACCTCAAAGAACGGCGTGCGGGCTTCATTGGAGCGACACCAGCGCGGCGCCACGCGACGCCAAAGACCACGCACGCCGCTGCTGGCTCGGTCGATCTTCTCGTACTCGCGCCGCCGCGTCGACGGCGTCGTCCAGTCGATGACGGTCGTTGACGGGTTCTTCTCGACGCCGTCGAGGTGGTGCGGGCGTGCCGGCATGGAGTATGCGCGGATGGGCGGCCCCGCACGCTGTGCTGCCGGCCGGGATGGGGTTGGTTCGTGTGAGAAGCGTCCGGGGTGGATGGCTGATGCGGGGTTCTCGGAGGAGAATCGGGTGGGGGACTGTGGGGTAGACGGGGGTGGGGAGAGTGGTTTTGACGGGAGGGCAACCAGCGGTTGCTGCTGCTGCTGCTGCTGCTGCTGCTGCTGTTGTTGTTGTTGTTGAGGATCGGGGTTTTGGAATAGCCGGCAGGATTCTCGGTGGAGGGCGAGGAGACTCTGGCGCTGGGATTCGGGGGAGTTGGGGACCGTGGACCCAGGCGTTAGGGGGATGCCGGTTGGGATGCGACTGTGGGAGTGGAGGGAGCTCCGTCGGCTGCTGGGGGCGGAGCGCCGAGTGTTGCACGATGCCGAGCGGCGGTGATCTGAAGGCGGTTTGGAGGGGGGCGATGAAGGGGAGACGGTACGCTTTCGCTTGGGGATGCGGGGAGATAGCGGCGGCGTGGTTGTCATGCATGTCGAGCCCTGGCTCTGCGTCGGGTGCTCCACGCATTCCACCATCTCGTCCCAGGGTTCATCGGGGATCAGGTCCAGCCCGATGGGTTTGCATGGTGTTGTCGTAGCCACGGTGATTTCGGTAATCTCAGCGCTGCTGGGGGTCTTTGCATCCCCGTGCACGCCAGGTGGGACGGGAGAATCGATATGGAGCCGTGAGATGTGCGAGATGTGAGGAGTTGAGGAATCTGGTTTAATATCTGGGTTGGCCTGGAGTGGATCCGCTGCAAGGGCCGGCAAGACTGGATCGAGTGGGCGGCTATGGGTGCTATTTTGATTCCCTCCGTGATATGAATAGGCGCCCGGTAGTTGACCGTGGCATGTGATGGTCACCATGACTAGCTGTTTTTTCGTTGAGATGATCTTTAGGCGGACAGATTAGGTATTCGTCAGGTGCGACGAAAAGAATCAGGAAAATCTTGAGTATCCTATGATCCTAGTCCGGACCTTCACATGCGCTGCCAAATGGCACCAGTGAGACTTAGTGTAGTGTTGCAGATCAATTGATAGGCACCACCAGTTGGTGGGACAAGCTCGTAGGGCGGATAATCAAATCAGACGAATAGAAGAGGCTCTTTGATTTAGAATATGAATAAAGAAAATAAAAATAGGTTGGCAGTGAACGAGCAACAATAAGAACTTAATAAAGAGACGGTGATCAGATTAGGGTTTCCGACAATGAGGGGAAATAATCCAGAGGGTACAAAGACGCTGATCGTCCTCCCACGTTCAGTTGATGGTTTGAAGCATGGTGGACTCAAGACAAAAGAGATAACGAATGCAATGAAAAAAAAAAAAAAATAATCAACCGGTTGATCAAGCGGTTGAAAGAAGTCACAGTAAGGACTTAAAGACAGGAAGAAAGAAGGGATAACGAGGGCGATGGTCAGGCGGTCATGCTGCAGAGAGCATCTGTCAGGGGAGAACTGTATGATGTATCATTCCGAGACATCAATCGTTGATCACTCTTCTCGCACCCCTCGAGTATTAATATTCTTGCATCGGATGATTTTTTCCTTCTCTTTTTCGTTTTTCCCTTTTTTTTTTCTGGGTTTCACACCGACTTGATCCTCTACACCGCCGAGTGGAGCATCGTGGTGAAGGGTGGATAGCGGGGAGGCTTAGGTAGTGGCCGCCTTGGAGGGGAATTAGTCTAGATGCAGCAACGATTAACCCTGGACTCCTCTCGATCCTGCCATGGCAGGATTAACGCAGTGTTAAGGGTCTGACCAAGTGGGCAAGTGTCCAATGGTCAGGAACCTGTTGGGAAGACCCTCAACAACACGTTGTGATCGTATCCGATGATTCGAGGGAGACCTCATTGGTCTTGACGCCCCAAACCCCGCTTCCCCTGGCATTTGTCTCGAGTCATACAGTCCCTGCAGGTGGAGGAACACATGGAACCCGGATGATTCTTGCCGTGGCGAACCAGCCAAGAGATCTCTGGAATGGTGGGAAGCTTGGAAACCCTTGAGTCGACTATGGATGCCTGGATTAGGAATTCACCCCTCCCCGGATTAAAATCCCGCAATTAAGTGCGGATACAATCCTTCCAAGACCTGCACTGTATCAGGACTGGGGAACATGCTCCTTTGCTATAATTCAGCTATCAAATCACTCGGAAGACATCAAATTTCATCTGAAGCTGAGCTCACGATCGATGTCAAGTTTGACATATCCAGCTCAGATGTCCTGACAGAATCAGGCAGATTGGCCAAACGTACATGACCCAAGATGGAGAATGAACGCGAACTATTTGCCACTGTCTGCCTGATAGTGTTGCCACAGGGGTCAATCATTCCCTGATGTAATCTCCATCGATGCACAAATGATATGACCCAGTAGGTATTGGAACTAAACTTGGAAGAAGAACCATCGACCGACGTAGTAAAGAACGAGATGATCCGGTTTCGCGATGGGCCGATAAGATCACCACCGCCTTACTGACCGCCCGAGGCGGGGAGAGATTTCTGCCCGTCAGAAATGACTCTTTCCCCCGCTTTAGTCTAAAATTTTTTCCTTCGCGCCCGCGATAGATTCATTTTCTCTCCGGACGAGGCCACAATTTCCCACCGGATAACCGTTTTTCGAAGCTCTCTCGTTGACCTCTCGTTCCAATTCGAACAAACCTACTTTCACAATGGCGGACGCAGAGATCCCTTCGGCCACCTTCGACACCATCCTGACCCTGGATTTCGGGTCGCAATACGTGAGCAATACAGCTAGGTCGCCGCATCAGCATACAGTCCACTAACGCTGTTGCAGACTCACCTGATCACGCGCCGTCTCCGTGAGCTCAATGTGTACAGTGAAATGCTCCCGTGTACCCAGAAGTTGGCCGACCTTCACTTCAAGCCCAAGGGTATCATTCTCTCCGGTGGCCCCTACAGTGTCTATGAGGAAGGCTCGCCTCACGTTGATCCTGCCTTCCTGGACCTTGGAGTTCCCGTCCTCGGTATCTGCTACGGCCAGCAGGAGCTGGCCTATCGCATGGGCAAGGATAATGTCGTGGCTGGTGTCGCGCGTGAGTATGGCCACGCCGACCTGAACGCGAAGAGACTCGACGACCAGGGTCATGTCGACCGGCTGTTCGCTGGTCTTGAGGATCATATGAAGGTCTGGATGAGTCACGGTGACAAGCTGGCCCGTCTGCCTGAGGGTTTCCACACGATTGCGACGACCTCCAACTCGGAGTATGCTGGTATCGCGCATCAGACCAAGCCCGTCTACGGTGAGTCATTATACGAGTAGATGCACAGACGTCTTCGAGCGTGACTAAACGAACACCAACAGGCGTCCAATTTCACCCCGAGGTGTCCCACACTCCCAACGGCACCCAACTCCTGAAGAACTTCGCTGTGGACATCTGCGGCGCGAAACAGAACTGGACCATGTCCAAGTTCGTGGACCAGGAGATTGCCCGCATCCGCAAGCTGGTCGGTGAGACCGATCATGTGCTGGGTGCGGTCAGCGGCGGTGTTGACTCCACCGTGTAGGTTTCTTCCTCCTGGATAACGGTCCGTCCATAGCTAATGTGTACCAGAGCTGCGAAGTTGATGAAGGAGGCGATCGGCGACCGCTTCCATGCCGTGCTGGTCAACAACGGGTGCATGCGCTGGCAGGAATGCGAGTCTGTCCACGAGCGACTGACCAAGAACCTGGGCATCAACCTGACGGTTGTTGATGCGTCCAAGCTCTTCCTGGACGGGCTCAAGGGCGTCACGGACCCCGAGAAGAAGCGCAAGTTCATCGGTGGTACCTTCATCGACGTGTTCGAGAAGCAGGCCGAGAAGATCGAAGCCGAAGCCCAGCACACCACCGGCGCTAAGGTCAAGTGGTTCCTCCAGGGAACCCTCTACCCCGATGTCATTGAGAGCATCTCGTTCAAGGGCCCCTCCGCCACCATCAAGACCCACCACAATGTCGGTGGCCTGCCGCGTAAGTCCTCCCGGAAAATATCTCCGCAGACCTCCCAGCTAACGGTGGCACAGAGCGCATGATCGACGGACAGGGCATGAAGCTCATCGAGCCTCTCCGTGAGCTTTTCAAGGACGAGGTGCGCGCTCTGGGCGAGCAGCTGGGCATTGCTCACGAGCTGGTCATGAGACATCCTTTCCCCGGCCCGGGCATCGCCATCCGCATCTTGGGCGAGGTGACTCCCGAGCGTGTCGAGATTGCCCGCCGGGCCGACCACATCTTCATCTCGATGATTCGCGAGGCTGGTCTGTACGACCAGATCGCCCAGGCCTACGCCGCTCTGGATCCCAGCAAGGCCGTTGGTGTTATGGTATGTGATTAATAGGTCCCAGACCGCTGAATATAGTGACTAACCTCAAACAGGGCGACAAGCGCGTCTACGCCGAGATCATCATCCTGCGCGCTGTCGAAACCACCGACTGTAAGTTATTTATTACATCCCCAATTTGGAGATCCCCACTAACAATATGACCAGTCATGACCGCTCGCGCCTTCCCCTTCGACAACGAGTTCCTGAGCCGCGCCGCCACCAGAATCATCAACGAAGTGCACGGTGGTATGTTTCTTCTCCCTTTTTGGGTTTTCACAAGTTCCATGCTAATAACGATTGATAGTGTCTCGCGTGCTGTACGATATCTCCAGCAAGCCTCCTGCCACGATCGAGATGGAGTAAATGGTTCCGTTTAGATTTAGTATAGTACTGCCTAGTAAAAGATAGAATGTCTGCATGTCCGGGAGGAGTTTTTGGTTTGAGATACTTGGTTTAGATTTTATTTTTCTATATTATAGGAAAGTTCTTTATTATATGAGCTTACGGTGTTCTGGTAAAAGTGAGACTACAGCTGATGTGGTACCTAGAATGGGTTTCTGTCACCATGATAGTAGTAGTTATGTGTAATTTAGTTTGTTGTCACTATTCATGTATGAATGAGGCCATCCGTATACGGTGTATTCACTTGAACGTAGTCACTAAGCGGGAAGAAAGTCTTGTTCAACATCTTGAGAGAAATACATAACATTATGAATGACACATAAGGGACAGGGAGATAGCAAATATATCTACTATAGACTGGAACGAGACTAGTACAGAAGGAAGTAGGTTGAACACCCGGTGGTTCATAATGAATCCAGAACTATACTGTCCCCCAATGATAAATAATTTTCTACGAACTATTCCATTAAACAAGCCATCTAGTCCTTACCACTTCAACTCAATCCATCAAGCATATGTCCTCACCCAGTGCACCAAATCATAACCGCTTACAGGTTATACAGCAACCAAACATAGAGACCATCTACTGCGTCCACTCATTCGTCGTCGCCGACTCCGCATGAGGCAGCATGACTCTCCTCGGCTCCCTCTCCAAGTCCGGGTGGTCGTCCTCGTCCTCTGCGTCCTCCTCACCGTTCAAAATCTCCGGACGCGCCGCTCTCTGATACCCACCGTTCGCACGGTCCGCGAACACATCGCGCATCCAGCTCGCATCAGCGCGTCGACGAAAGCCAAAGCAAGTTATGCCAACCTGTTCAACATAAACCATCAGCCCTCATCAATTCCAGCAGTTGAACAGCGATCCATCTATCCAATGCCTACCTTAACGACCAAAATCAAAGCAACAGCAGCAAACATCGTCCACGAAGTCGACACCGTCTGTTCCCTCCACGGCACCAGACAGCTCCGGGCATAGCCGAACTGCGCCTCGCACGCGTCGTCGCCATGGTCGCGGTTCTTGAACGGCCAGGCGCGGTCGCGCGTGCTGTGCAGGCCGCAGCACTGGAAGCGGTCTTGGATGGAGCGGATGGTGTGTGCGTCTTTCGCCTGGAAGTGGCGCTGCCAGGAGCCTTCGAGGCGGCAGGTGAGGAGGCTGTCTGGGAAGAGTACCGTCAGGATGGTGGTGAGGAGGATGGTGGCGAGGATGGTATAGAGCTGGTCAAGGAGGGTGGCTAGCTTTTGTCGGTAAGCGTTGGTTCGGGTGCCTTCGGGCTTGAAGCCCTTTAGGATTACTGCGATTAGGGTGGTGGCTGAGAGGAGGGTGGTTGTCCCTGGGAGCCATTGTGGGGTGGGGAGGAAGGAGGATAGGGTGCGTGACCAGGACAGTCTTGGATGGGGAGGTGATTAGTATTGATGGTTGTTGATTTATGATGGTTTAGGTAGATGGTATACTTACGCGCCGAGGATGAGAGATATGATCAGACACTGGTTGATAGATATGGGTTAGAGAGTCGCTGTTGATTTACGAAGGTTCTTTCTCTCTTGGTTGCTCCTACCAATATGATGGGAAATACGGAGTTTTCGAAGATCGAAGGCATTTTGGGATGTTGAAGGGATGAATCAGGTGTTGGATGGTCACTATGCGATGTACCTGTAGATTGAAGTGGGGTGAGTTGTGGAGGTGGAGGTGGAGATCTTCTCAGATATATGTACTCCTCCTGTTTACTCTGTGCTCTGTACTCTGTACTAATAATATGGAGGCCCCCTGCTTCCGCCCTCATGATAAGCAGGCCCAATCTCGTCCAAACCCCCTCCCATACCACCGCAAAAAGCCTCTTTATAACACCCCTCGAACCAAGCTCCATCGTAGTTGCTTTCCGATCCATCATTGTCCACTCTCCACTGTCTCACCACATTCCCATAATCATCCAAAAACACGTGCAGTAAACCTCCACCGCTGAGCGCCACCTCATCCTCCACAAATACATGAGTAACAACACTTGCAGCGTGCCAAGCCCAATACCGATTGAGCGGCTTCTTTGTCGACTCCGCCTTGTCTCTCGCTAACCACGCCTGAACCTCATCGGAGTAGTTCGCCGCACTCGGACATGGACTTTCCTGTGCAGCGTCTACCATTTCTCTGAACTGTGCGTCTCTAAACTCAAGATCGACAGGCTCATTCGTAACACGCTCGGGAAACACCTCCAGGGCAGCTGCCAGATCCAAGCCCCCGAAGATACTCTCATCGTCGAGGACTATGCCGTCCTCACCAACCCATTCCGCATCTTCATTCGCGGCCCAGAGGGCCTTATGCGCCTCTTCATCCGTGTAGCAGAGACGAAGCCAGAGACCCGATAGAGACGAGGTGTCATCGGCGTAGGCGCGTAGAGCCTCCGGGCGTATCGGTCGAAGGATCTTATCTATCTGATCTTTAGTTGGAGTGGGTGGCGATTCCTGGCAGTAGGGCTGCCGGGGTCAGTTGTGGTGTATGTTCCTTTGAGTCAGTATGATAGGGGCTTACATACCTGTCTGCCTTGAGACCCTAATGCGAGGAATTGGCGAACCAGCCGCTTGCGACGATCTGCGGGAGATTCGCTGGACTGGGAGGGGTCTGGGGGAGGGGTCTCCCATTCGGAGAGAAAGTAGACTTCTAAAGGGAGTTCACCCCAGGGCGGTTGTTTGGGTTGTTCGTCGCCGATCTTGTAGACGGGCATTTTGACTCCATTCGGTTTGATGTTTGGATGTAGAACTGAAAGACATATATATTTGTGTCTAACATGGCGTGAGCGCTAGTTTCGTGAAAAATACAGCATCAATGGTATTGGAGATGTATTTGTAAGATACATTATCTAGTCTATAGTTCAGTCACATCCAACCAGTACTCTTATCTTGAGGTTTCATCCATAGACTGAGGTTAAACAAATCCCAGAACCATGGCAGAGTTCCCGCTCAGTATATCAGACGAGTGCTACATAGGATCCATAATCGTTGACTGTAGACCTTGAGAAGGTTTTAGGGTTTACAACGCCCAATATAAGGGCATCAAGATTACAGAGTGCAAAGGGTATGATATCTTCCACAACAGTCTACAGTCTGGGCTTGTAGATGCTAGATAATTTTACTCTAAGTGTGTCTATCTGAATGACTGACTTCCTTCTTGATAGTCCTGCGAGGACACAAAGACTTTGATAACACAGAGTACATAGTAGCAGAAAGACACCTTTCATTATCTCCTAGAACTAAACCAACCTGCTCAATAACCATGTCGACAAGGTAGTCTCAGTGAATGAATGAGAATCACTCTTCCAATCCAATCATGGGACTGGGTATGAGTCAATGATCAGTACCCGTCATGTAAAGGGAAAATGCTGGTACCGCTGCAGTGATAGGAAGAGTATCAACAAATCAACCAAATGAGTTCATGATTCCCTGTTTAGGAAGGAGGTGAACACAGTAAAGGAGTGATCCTGAGGACCTGGGACAGTCTGCCAGAGGGTATAAATACCCTTTCTTCCCCCCGCTGAAGCTCTCGCTCTTCTTCTCTCCTACATCCATCTGCCGTATCCGTACCTTTCCTGCCCATATCCCCCTATCCACATCGTATATCCTTCCGTCCATCAATAGCTTCATCTTACCTTTCCCTTTGCCCTATCCTTTTACCATATTTGCATTGATCATTACCTTGATCATTGCCTTTATCTTTATATAATCAGCACCGTCTTCCATATCTATGATTCTTCCCTTCGTTCATCTTCTTTTTCCTTTCCCACACCCTTCCCCATATCTATTCCTACCCTCTATTCTTACCCTATATCCTTACCCTATATCCTTACCCTATATCCTTATCCTCTATCCTTACTCTCTATTCTTATCTTCTATTCTTATCCTCTATTCTTATCTTCTATTCTTACCCTCTATTTTTATCTTGTATCCTTATCCTGCATCTTTATCCTTATCCTTATCATATATCCTTATACATCCCAACACATGCCAACCATCGAAGGCACGAAGGTCTTCCATCGTCGTGCCCAACCATGGCAAGCATACATTACATTCTTCACATTCATTCGGACGGGAACAAAGATCAGAAAAAACATTGGGTGGGCAAAACAGAAAAAAAAAAAAAATCAAAACCAGAAAAAAAAGAAAATTGATCAACGGTCAAAGAGCATTCAAACAGCAGACAAGAGCAGACCCAAACTGCAGGGAATTTAATTTTCAGGGCAATTCCGTTTGGAAACCCGAGACTGACTGTCCTCCAGGCTATCGTTCTCTGGGCCCTTGGTTGGGTGGCTGGGTTGGGCCTGGGTTATGAGATGTCGGCGTCGGCCGTACGGTATGTCGTTCTCTCCTGACCCAACAGTGGAAGACGTGGCTAACACCGACTGTCTGCCTCTGTACCACCGACATCATGATAGGGTCTCGGAGACGCTATTCTGACAAGACACCTTCTGGTCCTTGGCCAGGTGGTTGGGTCGGGCCTGGTTGTGACATATTGATAGTGGCTTTTGGTATGTTCTTGTTCTTTCTTTCAGTTCCTTTTTCGTGGTTGACAGTCTTATTGATATCATGCTAGAGATATATATACTGGTCGGCGTGGACTTCCTTTCGACGGAGTGGATCGTGGCTTTTGTGGAGATATAGGAATTATCATTGTGTACTGGGCGTCAAGGAAATACGCAAGCAAAGGGCATTGGTGAACAAGTCTGTACGTTGATTGGTATAATACTATAATACGAGCAAGACCTGTACATTAAATCAACATGTTCACCATCATACCCTCATACTGTAGACTGTCTGATCAATACTAGACGGCCCAGTACATACGGATAGTAGATTGGCACGGCCAAACAAGCCCTTTGCATTATATACATCTGGAGCATGTACCTATAGTTGTTTGACACGGCCAAACAAGCTCTTCATAATATATACACCCCTTCACGCTGGCACCACACATATCTAGTCTATACATCTATACATAAACATCTACATCTAAACCAACGCCACCAAGTCCCTAGACACCAAGTGCGCCTCCCCAAGAACCTCCTTAATCACCAACACCAGCTCATCAACCGTCCCCAAAAACTTCAAATAAGCACTCAGCGCCACACAATACCTCCTCTCATCTTCATCACGCACGCGCTCAGCCTTCAATGCGCCCACCTCCTCCGGATGCAACCGCCAGTACTCAAACGCGCGACGCACAAGCGGCGAAGGCAGAATCTCCGGCGGCGCGTCCTCCGACTGAAGCGCCTGCTCGCAGACACCCAGCACAGCCATGACCTCGCCGATGGCGCGATGGTCCAGCAGGCCCGTCTGGCGGGCGAGCCGATCGCGGTGCTCCTGCGGCAGGGAGCCCGAGAGGAGCAGCAGGCGGCCGAGGTTGCGGTTCAGGTTGTGGCAGAGGCGTTTGACGCGGTCGAGGGAGGCGCTGTCGAAGCGGGAGCTGGAGAACTCGAAGCGGAGGAGCTGGATGGGGCTGTCTAGGGTGACGAGGGATTCGGCGAGTTGGAGGGAGATGGGCTCCGCGAGGAGTTGGCCTTCTGTCGGGGTTTGGTTTTGGTGGTTGTGGTGGGGCGCCCAGCTGGAGAGGAGGAGGGCGTAGTGGTCAGAGATTGTGCGGATTGTGTTGGAGAGGGATTTGCGGATGTGCTTTGAGGCGGAGGGTGGGTGCGGGATGATTTGCACGATTGTGGCTGCTGTTATGCCGATTAGGACGAGGAGGAGGCGCCGCCAGAAGACGGTGTAGCCTAGGCCGGGACTGCCGTATTGAGGGATGTGTCTGTTGTGGGTTTGGTGGGTTAGTGGTGGTTTTGCGATGTGGAGGGTGGTGTGGGATGAAGACTTACGTATCGTCGTAACTGTATGCTACGACTAGTAGGAACGTCGCGCCTCCCATGATCCCTCCTTGCAGTAGATTCGGTGGCAGGTACAGTCGAACCCACATGAAGATGACGAGCATCGCGCCAACGATGGCAGACAGCCCATAGGGATTGCCATCTCCCATCCCGGAACCGATATACCAGGCCAGCAAGCCGAGGGCGCCGCCGACGATGGTCCCGACGACTCGCGAGATCACAGAGAAGGTAAAGTCCGCCATGTAGACTAACATTCCTGTCTGTGCCATGATCAGGGCCCAGAGACCCTTTTCGCGATAGTAGAAGCCGGCTGTATGGGGCAGCACGCCGGGAATAGCAAGAGCGATGGTGACTACAACCATTCTCATCGCGTACAACCCGTCATTCGACGTGAACCAGTGGTAGGTACCGAGAATCGCGCGGCCGATCCAGCTGCGTTGTTTACCGCGGTACTTGCGGCTTATGCGGAGCTTTTCTTGCGCAGCCTTGGTCAGGTCGCTCACGTCGTCGGGGTCGTTGTCTGTGGTTTGCTCCATGGCAGGCGCTTTGTCTCCTTTCCCTGCGGCCCACGAAAAGGCATGTTGGAGACCGGTCGGGAACCACAGTCGGGTGTGAGGCGAGTCGTGGAAAACCTTGGATACCTGCGCGAGAAGCGCTTCTGTTCTCTCCAGAACTTTGGACATTTGGTCCTCGAAGGCCATGCCGACCATGAGGCCTCGGAATCGGCCGACCTTCTCTTGAGGAGGCATTGCACTAATATCGTCAAGGAAAGGGCCATACTCTGCATGGAGGAACTCGGTCGTTTCATGGACAAAGGAGACGTGGGTCTCGCGCAGAGACTCCAGCGCAGCTTGGCTGCGTTGGTACAGTTCTTCCCGTTCTGCCGCGGAGGGGCGCCAAAACCAACGGCGGCAGTTGACCATGTGGATACAGGACTTGACGACATCCAAGCCCTCCAAGCAGGCAGCTATTGCCTCTGTTCCCGTTCCCAGAAGCTCTTTGACCATCTCGTCGTGGAGGGGCTGACTGTCTGGGTAGCGGAATCCATCGAGCATCTCCCCCAGCTGCGATAGCTGGTGGCCTCCAATCTGGTGTGGACGTTTTTCATCGTCGTTCTGCATGGACTTGCGCTCTTCGTGCCGTTTCAAGGCATCCGCCGATCGGACCTCCCCGTATATTCGGTTCATGTGGAGCTCTAACAGCGACAAGATCGACGCCATGGCCTGTCGCATCGGCTCCTTGAAAGTCTCCACGTCCCGAGCTCCCCAGCAGCCGACCGAGAAGTCCAACGGAAGGAAGGCAAGCGCCGGTTCCATTTTCTGATATAGACCAATGATGGTGGATCGGGTCTTTTGCAGCTGCTTGATATCTAGCTCCTCCCCGTCTTTGTCCAGAGCAAGAGACGTGAGGGCGAGGGGCATTTTGAGAAGCTCGACAATATCCTCCATGCTGTCCAGGACGACGTGCGAAGTGGACCGCGGAAAGAAGAGGATCGAAGATGCCAGTCCAAGGCCGACTCCAATACCAGCGGGTTTAACGAGCCCCAATGGCATTGTCCCCGAGAATGAGGGGAGTAGCGGCACGTAATTGAGAAAGAGATCGGATATGATCGTGCTGAAGATTTGAGTAAATGCCAATTTTGGATTACTTGCTCGCAAGCGGGCCTAGAATCTGTTACCAAAAAAAAAATACTTGCGGTGTTGGATGATCCTTACCATGAGATAAATGAATGTACAAACCATACAGAATGTCACTGCCGAGACACGCGCGTCTAGCATGTGTCCGTCGTAGATCAAACGCTGCGCAGCTGCACCGGGTGCGATTCCTGTTGCATTGGCTTGTGCGCCTGCCAGCTGTTGCAGTGACTGCAACCGTGCCTGTCTGTCGGCAGCTGGCCTGGCTGCCATGGCAGCCTTCATTACGATCAAACCCCATGCCCAAGCAAGACAAATACCAAGAAAGAGAGAGAGGGCTCCCAGAAGATAAATCAAGACGATTCCCGATGGGGGAAGCATCAACTGGACCAGACTAAAATAAGGTTTTAGTAGATGTTCCACATAACAGGGCCGTCAACAAACGCAGACAGCACTTACCATGCGAAGAATGTCGCAGTGCCAATGTTCTGAAGAGAAGGATTGATGAAAATTAAAAGACAGGCTACCCAGGCACCGACCCAACAGCGGAAGAAGATCTTGAGGTCGCGCCCATTGAAATGATCCAAGAAGGGCGGCAACCGGCGTTTCTTCTGCGCTGTGGACGCATTCCGAAGGGTCTCTGCCACCAGTTGCTGGCGGGCGGGATTTGAGCCAGTCCTAGACATGACGTCAGTCGTGTACCTCGGCTGGTCCTCGCAGAAAGCTAAACAACCATTGAGGCTATCTTCGTGCAGTGGACAGGAGGGCAATTTAGCAATTCGTGGAATCAACGGTTCAAGAAAACTGAAATAGAGGTGGCAAAAGAATCCAGGAGGTGGAGATCAGGCACAGGAATGCGTCCATCGGTGGCCAGGCAGAACTTATGGAATAAATAGGACCCATGGAAATCAATCGTCCTGCTAACTAGTTATGATCTGCATTTTTATATTCCTCTCTGGGTTTAGCATCCAACTTTCCAGCATCAAGTTTTCCTTGCATAATTTCATTGTGATGTACGTCTGTTCATAAATTGGCGTGATAGACAGACAAGCAATTGTTCAGGACCGTGGCAAGAACAGTCAGTCATGGGCTTCAACGGAGCTGGATTGCTCCACAAGCAGCAGGCTCGGGTCGACCCACTTTGGCCGATTCTTATTTGTGGTTATATCTCCAGCCAGTAAGAGATACTCCGTTCCTTGTCTGGACTTCTTGTTATCTCCTGGATATTGTACTCCGTAGTGCCAGGTCAATATGATCGACTGTTGAGCGACGCAAACCCCGCAATCTCCTACTATATCTAGCTAGCGACAGCTTGGGTGGGTCTGGAGGTTCTGGTTTCCGTGTTGGAAGAATTTTCAAGCTTCTCACTTGTCCCTGGATAGATATAGTATGGTTATAAGTAGGTGCGGGTTCTGTGCTGGTGGTCTGGATGTTGCTGAAGTGAAGGCGAAGTGATCACATTCGTGCCAAGGGTCTGGACCACGAGGATGGCCTGAGAAAGGTGGCTCTCATCACGTGCACTGTCACTCAACAAGCTGTTGTATTATGAAAAGGAAGTAGCGCATACAAATAGAGAAATATATTGATATTGATTACATCGCACCTAAATATTCCGACATCCAAATTGAACCCAGGAAATACGACACGAAGAATGTACAGCATGTACTATATATAGGTAGCAGTCAAACTACTCAAAGAGAGAGCAAGCTCCTGCCCACTCCAAACACACTCAATCCCCAGAGCGCACCCTGCGCCAGCCAGAACCACCCTCCAAGCATGCGGCCCTTGCCCTGAGCCTTACCCGAGTACACGTATCCGTACAGGAAGAGCGCGCGGGCGGCAAGCCAAACCCCGCCGAGGCCGGCTGCCAGCTCGGGGTACTTCAGGCCGGCAACGAGGGTGAAGAGCATTGTCTGGGAGGCATTCTCGAGGAAGTTGGAGTGGGCACGCTGGGCGCAGTTGAATTGCTCGGCTTTGGCCTGTTGAGTTGGATGTCTGGTGAGCGGGGGGTCTACACGAAGCGGGGAGAGAAAAGCCTGGGGGAGTTGCATGAAAGGCGCAAACGTACATTGGACTTGCACTGCTCAATGGTGGCATAGCTGTGCGGGTAAGGGACCTTGGCTTCCTTGCGAAGACCGGTGGTGACGCCGCCGTGGATGAAGCCGAGGACGGGGATGGCGCCGAGGGCGACGGCAATGACGGCCCTGTAGATGGAACACAGGCACGTTAGCTTCAATGGCTCGGACGGTGACAAATAATCAGGGACTCGCCACTCACCCGTAGTTGTCAGGAACAATAATAGCGACCATGGTGAATGTAGATGAGTGATTGAAGATGGTGAATCTGTGCGGGGAGAGATGGGTGTGGGGAAAGGTGCAGCAGCTGCTTCTTAAGGAAAAAGTGGTGGTGTCATAGCGTTGATGCCAAGTGGTTGCCTCAGGTAATCCATCCATCGGAAGACGGGCCAGCTCCCTCCCGCCGGTGCCTGATCACCTCGATTCCCGGCGGACTACTCCGTGATCCACTCACTAGAGCTAGTAGATTACTGGAAACAATACTCCGTAGATTGATAGTGGCTCTTACAAATAGGACAGTAGTTCGACGGCGCATACGTGTTGTGTTATCACGGGCTATCAAGATATATTCGATTACCAATTCTAGCGGAGCTTCGGCTTGCTTCTCTGCGATTGACCCGGACGGCTTGGCAGAGGAACATGCCGGCTATATACACTAGACCCCTCATTCCTCCTTCTACATCCCTCCAGGCTTACATTCGGCTCACACTACCATACTTCGCTTGCCATGCGAAGAAGTACAGCAAGGCCCCCAATGGCTGGCCCACCAAACAAAAGCTGATCCAGAAGATGGAGTTCCCCATGGCTCTACCGGCAGGACCTTGCTTCTTCTCCATTGGAGCCGTCATCGCAATCAAGGGCAGCTGGAATAGCATCCCCACGAGCGCAACACCTAACGGCCGGTTAGCACGACACAAGCTGACACGCGGGAACAATACAGACGAGGACCCATACCGATGAGATTATGCGTGGGAATGCCCACCAGCAGCTCGTGCAGAATGGCGGAAATGGTGAAGACTGCGGAGCTGGCCGCCAGAGGACTCCAGCCCCGTCCAATCATGGGAGAATAGACATGGCGCTTCATGAAGAGGTACACGGGGCGGTTCCATGACCGCCAGTACATCCCCAGACTGGAGCTGTTCCACCAGTCCGTGTAGAATTCGCGATCGCCGAACTGCATCACCTCCGCCAAGGCGTTCAGTAGAGCCTGGAAGAGGGCGAAGAACCCGGCAAGCCAGATGACGAGGGAGATGGTGGACAGCTTCATCACCCGCTCCAGAATGGACGCGATGTCCAAGGTGGCGATTTTGTCGATCGAGTTGCGCAGGACCGGGGCCGCATACTGCGCCGAGAGGAGCCAGATGAACACGGACAAGCTAAAGAACTCAAACATGCGTTTCCCCACGAACGACCATCGGATGCGCTCCGTCCGGGGGTAGACGGGCTGGTATACCAGGGTCGGAGCAAACCAGAAGTAAGCTAGGTTGCCCAGCGTGATGTTGTTCGGATACGAACAGGTGGAGTAGATCTCTGGAAGGTTCGATTCGACGGATGGCTTCAGCATCGCCTCGCGTAGGTCACGGTTGGTGAAAGCATAGGACCAATTCTTCATGGCCACGATGATTGCATGAACCTCACAGAGCGTGCCGATGACTGGGTGGTGGATGTAGTAATAGACCACAAAGCTCGTCAGGGCCAAATTGGCGACATCGTTCAAAATGTGCAAAGGAAGCGCAAACCGCCAGATGGTTCGGAACATCTTGAATTGCTGGTCCCGTTCACCCTGTCCCGTCTGGCCGTCTTTCTTACTCCGGCCAACCGTCTGTTTGGCCAATCCCGCCGCCGCTCGCTCCAGGGCGTAGGCGACGAAGAGCTGACAAGGAATAAGCGCGAAGAGCATCGACCCCAGCACGACGTCTTGTTTCCGGTAGTCATGGCATTTGATGCAGATAAGGACTCCGTACTGTTCCGCAGAGGAGCGCCGTTAGGCTCTGGTCGGTTTCTATCTCCACCACGAACAGACTTACCTTCATGAAATTTTCAATGATCAAACGGAGGTTCATCGCCACTAATACAGCCACGTTAGACCATCGATCGCATCGTCGACCGCGCACTCGCGGAGAAGGGAATAGTCTCACCCAGGACGATGACCATCAAGTTCCGGAACCCCAGAAAGCTCGTGGTTATATTGGAATCCCGGGTCAGACACGAATGCCGTATCTCGGAGTGGTAAGCCGCAACATGACGATATTTGCTGCGCCTTGATCCGGTCGGTGCCGGGGAAGCTTCATCGGGCGGGGACTCGACCCCCGTCTGAACCGTTCCGTTGGACTCGGAGGGAAGGTTATGGTTTCCTGAGTCCACGGCGGTGCTTGACGCGGTCGCCGGCGACGAATCTTGACTCATCTTCTCCCAATTACCCTGAACCAGCTTGAGCAGTGGAAGAGATCCAAGTGACACTGGAGCGACAAGGTGCTAGTGGCGACCGAGAAGGCGGACTATCATGTGCAAATTGGAGAAGAAAAGCTCGGCACAGTAGGTAGAATACTGCTAGAGGGGACAACTGCTTGCGACCTGACTCCCTGCTAGTTCAATCATAACACACCATTGACACCAAAATAATCAAGAAGAGTGAAAGAGAAGAAAGAAGAAGGAGAGAAAAAGGGTGAGATAAGAGAGAAGAAATCCCAGGGCAACATGGCGGGGTTGGAGATTAGAAACGTTTGTCGAGCGAGGAGCAAAGGCCTCTTTTACTTTCCGTGAGCTAAGGTTACTAGGTACAGTACCTTACCCACCTTGGTACCTAGCTATTCCGTACTTTTAGCTATAGTACAGTATTTTCCAGGGTGACCGGGGGGGGGCAAGAGGGGGGCGTTTTAGGCGTTCAAGAGGGAGGAAGCCGGAAGCCTAGAGACGAGCCACAGGAAAGCCCAAGCAGCCAATGTCGCCCGTTTGTTGGTCGACCGCCCGCAATCATCCGGCCCAAAAGACGGGCAGTTTCAAAGACTAAATTGGACTCAAGCTAGTTAATCTTGCCTCTAAACTTATCTTACTCTTTAACTCTCTCTTGCGGTCACGGCATGCACGCTATGATTGCCCCATTTTAGTTGTCATCGGCTTTGTGCTTTGACATTTTCTATTCTGTATCTTTTTCTCGTTTTTTTCTTTTTTTTTGCCCGAGGGATTGCTTGACTATCTTTTCTAGTTTCTCCCCCCCCTGTCATGGTCGCGACCCGCTCCGACTTGTTTCCCCGTCAGCTTCATTCCCTCTTCCCCGACAGCCTAACCTAGGCCTACGCTACAATGTCCTTTTACGATGAACATGGGGGCGATGGTCAGCCTTTCGGGCGACCGCCAAAATCCTTCGAAGGTGGAATAGTGGGACCACGAAGACCGAGTAGGTGGAATGGCTTGTGATAAATACCGTGATGATCAAAACTCACTCATCGCGTTCCCGTAGGGCTGGTGACGGATTATGGCTCGTCGATGGTACAGTGGATGCGCAATCGACGGCCGCTCTACAAGGGAGGCAATCGCATGGAAGTCGAGAGGCCCAGTGCCAGTTATATTATTGATGTGGGTTCGAATCATGACCGTGATCGTGGAGATGACCTGGTGACTGACCGCCTCTCTTCGTTTTCTTTCACCAGATGGCCCCTCCCATGGCGCGCGTACATTCGCCCGCCGATAGTATTCCTGTACGGCATTTACACCAGTCGATCGGCAAGTCGAAGAAACCGATTACAGTTGTCAGATGGACCCCCGAAGGTCGGCGTTTGTTGACTGGTGGTCACACGGGAGAATTCATGTTGTGGAATGGCACGGCATTCAACTTCGAAACTGTGATGGATGTGTGTATGCTCCTTGACTGCGCTCCTTTCCTGAGCACGTCCTGATGAGACCGATGCCCATTGTTCAATGGTGGTACTGATTCCGTGGATAGGCCCACTATGACCAATTGCAAGCTGGAGTAACGTCGCTCGGATGGTCGCACAGCCAAGACTGGTTAATATCGGGCGGACAGAAGGGCGACATCAAGTACTGGCGGCCGAATTTCAACAACGTCGAGACGATCGATGACGCGCATCACGATGCGGTCCGGGATCTGGCGTGGTCCCCCAGCGACAGCAAGTTTCTTTCGGCATCCGACGATACCACCCTCAAGATTTTCGATTTCACCTCCCGGACCCCGGATACGGTTCTTACTGGGCATAACTGGGACGTCAAGACCTGTGATTGGCACCCGACCAAGGGATTGTTGGTTTCCGGGTCCAAGGACCACCAAGTCAAGTTCTGGGATCCGCGCACGGCGAGATGCCTGACGACGCTCCACAGTCACAAGAATACGGTCACGGCAACACGATTTTCGCGCGCGAATGGGAACCTTCTTGCGACGTCCTCGCGCGACCAGACGGCGCGCGTGTTTGACCTACGCATGATGCGAGATATCTGCATCCTTCGAGGCCATGAGAAGCCCATCTCTTCGCTGACCTGGCATCCCGTCCACACGACGTTGGTATCGACGGGGAGTGAGGACGGATCATTATACCACTATCTACTCGACGAACCCAACGTCCCTTCGGGACAGGTTCCTACGATGGCACCGTATGACAGCCCAGACCCCGCCAATACACCGGCACAGGTCATCTACCCAGCTCATCGCGTCCAGTATGCGCACGGCGCGACGATTTGGTCGTTGGACTGGCATCCTCTCGGACATATCCTTGCATCTGGGTCGAAAGATAATTTCACGCGGTTCTGGTCGCGGCCGCGGCCCGGGGAGACTAGCTACCTGAAGGATAGATTCCATATTGGTGAAGAGGCCGCAGAGGCCCAAGGCACATGGAACAGAGGCTTCGGAAAGCGACAAATGCGCGAAGAGGAAGAGCTGGAGATCCAAGACGAGGCGGACAGCTTGGTCGACCAGAGAAAGTCCACGGGACCAGGCCTCCCCGGCATCCAGAGCTCCGGTATGCCTCACGATAACCCGGGTTCTTTATTACCCGGAATTGGTGCCCCTCAACCCCCTCCGCAGAATGGACCACAGAACTCCATGCCTCAGATGGACCCTGGCCGCCTCGCTGCGCTCCTCTCTACCCAACAACCCCCACAACCGAACCACCTCTCTCAAAGCCCCGGCTTCCCCGGATTCTCTATGCCCCCTATGTCAGGGACACCCCCAGTCAATGTCGACCTCGCGGAGCTGCAGAAACAGCTGATGTCCCAAGGATTCCCTATGCCCCAGGGATTCCCGCCGCCCAATTTCCCCATGCAGATGGGTGGTGGGGGCGGCCTTCCTGGTCTGCAGGGGAGCGGCACGCCCGACAATGCGTACGGCAGGTAACGACAATATCACATTTGGTCAACTGATCCCTGGGAACACTGGCGTCAAGGCAGGTAACGACTTGTTGGAATCTTCTGGTCTCTGATAGCATTGTGGCACACATTAAGTGGCTGCTATAATTTCTTTGCATGTATCATAAGGCGATCGTGAAAACGATCTCCAACGGAGATTTAGCATTAACGAGAGGGTCTCGTCCCTCGTGCACGCTTAGTAATATATCCATTCTCGTGCCAGTCATCGTTGTATCACAGTCCGCCTTGCATAGGGAAGCTGGAAAGTATCAGGACCAGCACATTGATGCCGCCCCAAATGATCGGGATCCAGGTCGACATGCGAAAGTTACCGGCTTCGTAGACCGCACCTAGACTATTGACGAACGGTCAGTACTGATCTGCCACAACATTAACCGCGCAAGAGAGAGAAAAAAAAAACAAAAAAAAAAAAGAGCAAAACCCACACAAGACCGATGATACTCCCAGCGAGGAGCGCCTCCAACCCAGCAATCACGATATAAACGAGCGGAACAGCAACACATATCCTCCAGGTGCGACCCTGCATGAGCAGGGCAAAAGCCGCAACCGCAAGGTGGCTCGCCGAGTAAAAGATCAGCGTCCAGTAGAGGGTGAATCGCCAGATATCCTGAGTGTAGTAGAGGTAGAAGGCCTGCGCGTTGGGTCGCGGAAAGGGATCGTAGAGCGACGGGAACGGCGGCGTTTGGTAGTTGATCGGAACACGATTGATGGCCATTTCAGTTCATTTCACACCATGCCCCGGACCAAAAAGGCCTGCTAGTGCTCTCGCCCCTTGTCAACCGCACGGTCCGAATGTGGCCAGGACGGAGAACATGCCAGTTGTAATGGGCGTTGTGTCTGAGTTGGAGGACTAGGGGGGATACTCGGGAGGTTCAAGAGCTTGGACTACATTAATTTACACCTAACTATTCAGGTGTAAATGATGATCCGTGGTTTGCACTGTTTGTTTCCGGGATGCTTAAACCTCGGCAGGTGATCTGGGGTCTCCGCGGTTGGGGCCGAATAGCGATAGTCATTCTAAGCACTTCATTCTCTCTCCCCTGCCCCGGAGTCTCTTTCCCTTCTTATGTTCTTCTTACCCACCAGCGTCTGATTTGATCATGGCAACAGAGCGCTCACTAGGCGCTCTTCTGCGATCCCTGCAGACTTCTTCGGAAATTCAAGATGCCTTCGCGTGAGCTGTTCCCGTTCCCCTACGGCTCCTCGGCTTTCTACTAACACGACCTATTTCATCACCGTTAGCCTGCTGCCCACAGCCACCAGCCTCCTGTCTATGCTAGGAAACCCGTTGAATCTCAGTCTCTTAGCATCACAATTACTGTCGGCACCCGCGATTTGGGATCATCCGGTCGATCTTCACGCCTGTCGCAAGATACTCAGCGTCTTCAATACAGCCGCTATCACCGTCCTACATAATGACACAGCCGAAGATACAAGGATTCCCTACGCGGGGCCGCGAAAGCTCGGGCGCGAGGAATGGGTTAAAGCCATCGTCACTGGGGCGGACGATAAATCGCCACGATGGAGGCATCTGCTATTGATCGGCGGTGTGCTTCTCGGTTTCGAGGGACAGAACAGACAAGGTCTGCCGTGGAGCGTACGTAAGAAGCTCGAGTCAGCTCTGGTTACAGCTGCCCAGCTGGCTCTCGAGGAGCTGGATCCCAAAGGTGGGATCGACGGCCTTTGCGTGACAATGGTCTTGAACTACTCGTTTGAGCTCCTGTCGGACTTTGAGAGGGGCCACCTTGATTATGATCGATTGTTGCCCGTTATGGTTGATGCGGTCTATTCTTCGCCGGAGGGACTCGAGCGGGGATACTTCCTCGGGACGGTTGATAAAGATATTGTGGAAGGCCCTGCGAAGAAATTCATGTGGTCGCCGCAGTCTCTCACTTACAACCGTGTAGCTGGGATCTCGTCGAGCCCACTCGTATCAGCTCTAGGTCCGCTCTCGCGGCTCATTGCTCATGCGGTCGAGAACGCTCGCGATCCAAGCTTGGTGGTTAGGACAGTCGACTACATCGCGGAATTCGCGCGCACTCTGATGGTCCAGTGGCGGCAGAACAAGTTGTCGGAAGTGGACAAGACGGAAGAGACCGATTTCCTAGACCCGGAGTCCCTGCAGAACACGATCCCGGCCCTGTGGAAGCTGCTCCGCAACAGTCTGTACTCAACGGTGATCGTCCTCCGGGCTGTTTTGGGGAGAGTGATCAATGACAAGGTGCTGGCTGCCAACAAGAGTGAGTATCTCATGCCCCGCTTTTACATGTCATGTCTGTACTTTCCAGCTGACTGATGTAGACGCACCGTTTCTGTCGATGCAAGCACTTCATGTTCTTCGAAACATGTACTTTATCTCTTCCCGCATCGGGCAGAATGTGTCTTCGCAACACATGTTCGTGACACTAACGGCCGTGGATATCCTTTCCCAATATCCCGACCTGGCCGAGAATTTCATGAGAAGCATCAAGCCAAACGATGTGGGCCAGATCCCCGCCCACCCGGTCGAGAGGGCCCTCGATCTGTACTTCCTCAACACAGCAGAGTTGTTCACTATCGTTCTGTCGCCTACATGCAGCGAGGAACTTCTCATCTCAGCCGCCCTCCCATACCTCCCCGCCGGAGGGAACAACAACCTGCTGGACATCTTCGAGGCCGCCCACAGCACCTGTCTCGCGGTGTTCGCAATCCCCACCAACGCCTCCATCGCAGCCAAGTACTTACCTTTCTACGTCGACAATCTCTTCGCGGTACGTTGTAACCCCCCAACAGAAACCAAAACCCCCACTCACACCCCACAAACAGGTCTTCCCGAAAAACCTCTCCATCCGCCAATTCCGGCTCGCATTCAAAACCGTCCTCCAAGTCACAGCGCCCCCATCCCCAATTGCCAACTCCAACCGCCTCCTCCCATCCATCCTCCTCGAAGTCCTCTACGACCGCGCGCAGCGCGCCCCAGGGGACGCCCTACCCCAGTCCGCACAAGGCTACTCCAACGAAGACATGGGGAAATCCATCCCGTTATCGGAACAAGCAGCGCTCACTCTCTCCCTCATCGACGGCCTCTGCTTCCTGCGCGTCGACGACCTCGAAGAATGGCTCCCTTTGACCGCCTCCCTCCTCAACCTGATTCGCGACCCCGACATGCGCACGCACTGCGTCCAGCGCTTCTGGGATGCGCTCAGCAATGGCGAGATGGATGTCGAGCGCGCCAATTACTGCGTGACGTGGTGGAGTACCAAGGGTGGGCGCGAACTCGTCCTTTTTGGGCCGGAGACGGAACATCCGTCTGATCAGGGAGCGTACATGAGTGGTGCGATTGGTGGCGTTGCGCCGGAGAGTAAACTTTGAGTTGGGTTCGTCTTTGCTGGCGTTGTGTGTTTAGCTAGTTCGATATATTATACCATGGAGCGGATGTATACATAGCATGAATATGAACATTAGATTTATACCATATAGTTACAGGCGGCAAGGCAGTCACTTAATTCCGATAGATTGAATTGACTCTCTACACATACATACACATACTCTTGTCTATATTGCTAACTGTACACACGGTACGATACGACCGCCGGATTTACCGTAGTCCGGGGATTCCCACCCACGATCGCTTCCGATACTCCACGTACTCGTCGCCAAAGAAAGCGATCAGGAACTTTTCCTCTCCTACAAGCCAAGCGCACCAGTTAGCACACACCACACATCACCGAATCCATAAAAAATGGGGAGGACTCAAGAGGAGGGGAGAAACGCACTATAAATCCGATTATGGAAAAAGTTCCACAACACAAAAGCATAGCCCACAAAACAGACCACATTACCCAGCACAAGCTGCGTGCCGAGCCCCCACCAAAAGAAGCCAAAGTAGCTCGGATGGCGCAAGACGGCGTAGATGCCGTGCTGGACGAGCGTGTGGCCGTCCTTGCGCTCGACCTGCACCGTGTGGTTGAAGTTACTGCCTGCCTGGACCATGGCCAGGGTGCGGGTGATCTGGCCGATGGTCATGAGGACCAGGCCCAGGGCGACTTGGGCTTTGGTAGCGGTGGGGCTGAGCGACCAGGGGAAGAGGGCGGGCCAGAGGGTGTGAGAAAGGAGACACTCTAGGAGAGCGGAGGAGTGGGCGAGGTTGTAGGCCCAGCCGTTGGAGGAGAGGAGGAACGCGGAGATGGACGCATAGTGTGTGTTGTATTCGGCTGTGACCCAGTATTCGAGGAAGTGGAAGGCGCTGAGCGCGGAGAGGAAGAAGGGGGCGCGCCAGAGGGGGTGCGCGGTGGTGATGAGGATGACTGCTGTGAGGGAGGTGGTGAGGCCGAGGGATACGCCGAGGAGGAATGCGCGCAGGGAGATGCCGGAGAGGGACTTGGGCCCGTCGGGGTAGTTGCTGCGGTCGAGGGAGGGGGGTGGGGTTGGTGGGGAGGGTGCTTTGCGGCGGATTTGGCGCGGGTGAAAGGTGTTGTTGTTGTTGATGGTGTTATCGAGGCTGGAGGAGGATTCTGCTGGGCGGGAGATCGGCCAGGATATGTTGGGGTTTCCTGAAGCTGGAGATTGACTCTGGTAGTCTGAGGCGGAGGTCATCTTGGTGGTGTGTGGTTGCGTGACACGTGTTGAGGAGGTGTATCGATCGGGGAGAGACAATTGGGTTTTATACGTTCAGAATTGTCATGACTGATGTATCTTCGGTATCTGTAGCTGTGGTGAAGGTGATGCTAGGTATTTATAACCAGCGAGAAGAATGAGAGAGGAAAGAAAAAGAACAATGTCAGGGCGGGCGGAGAACAATATGAAAATGGATTTATCGAGTGCAGTTCTCCATCTGACTAGTCTAGTCCCCGCTCTCCAACACTAGTCAATTCTTGGGTGTCTCCACTTATCTGCCATCAGACTGCCAGGTCCCGACAACAAAGCTGAGACTATTCCCCCGCTTCTAGACGCAAACAAAGATCATTTCCGTTTCAAGCCACGCAGAACTTTGATCGGATCATGGATCAACCCACTGAGAGAGAGAAGATGCTCCGCGGGGAGCTTTACCGTGCCTTCACCCCGGATCTCATCGCCGCTCGGTCTCGCTGCACTCGTGCCTGTCGCCGCTTTAATAGCCTGGAGGATGTCTCTCGTCGACGTCAGGTCGAGTTGTGGAAAGAGTGAGTGAGAGCAGAGGAGGTACCATTACAGTTAATTTGTCTCCCTCCATGGATTATATTACGCCTGTATAATTACGACTCATCTCATCCGAATCGTTCTGCTAACCCAATACCGGACAAAGTATTACAGAAGACACAACTCCCCTTCCACCGGTGAAGGAGAATTCCGAGGAGGATGATGCATTGTTTGAAAACGAGCCCTGGGTGGAACCGCCGATCCGCATGGACTACGGATTCAATGTGAAGCTGGGCGAGGGTGTGTTCATCAACCACAACTGTGTGATCATTGATACCTGCGTGGTGAGCATCGGCGCGCGCACCCTCTTTGGGCCCAACGTCCATCTATACAGTGGAACCCACCCCTTAGATCCGGCCCTGCGCAATGGCACCAAAGGCCCCGAGACCGGGAAGGAGATTCACATCGGCGAAGATTGCTGGCTGGCCGGCAATGTAACCGTTCTTCCTGGGGTGACCATTGGGAAGGGGGCGGTCATTGGAGCGGGGAGCGTGGTCACGAAGGTACAGCTTCACTCTGGACGTGACTCTTCCCCGGTGGTCTTCTCTTGGTTTGATCAGGCCACAAGACAATAGCTAACCATAGGACGGAATAGGATGTCCCGGCTTTTCACTTGGCTGTGGGAAACCCAGCCCGCATCATTCGTCGAATAGAGACGGCAATGGCTGAACAATGAGGGGGAGCTTGGTTTAACTTTCGCTGCGAAGTGGGAGCCTAAAACAGTGAACAAAGGACGGAGCCATGGAGAAGCCCTGACAGGTGACATGAACATTCCACTCTCTCTTTCATTTTATGTAGCGCTTATGGTGCTTGTTTTCAGCATTTTGTCGTGCATTATTCTTTGTTCTACCATAGGAACCAGACAATCTTTCCGACAGTGCACAGGTGGGTTGAATGAGAGACAGAGAGAAGGAGGAGAGAGACATATATACATCATGGAGATCAACCCTCCGGTATGTGGAGGGGAATGTCAGCCTCCCGGTGTCAAGGTACTTCTCCAGTTAAGACAGCCGGAACTGTTACCCAAGTAAGGGGACGCAATTCATTCCATTCCCGTCCAAAATGTGTGCCCATTTATGTTATTTGATATTATTATTGAATTGAATAATATCCCCTGCAGCTTCAATGGTAATAACATATTAACCCAGTGGTATTCAATGGGAGGAGTCTAACGTCAATGTTTATCTACCTGGGTTGTTTTTAATAGGATCGGGATAACAGAGTAGATGAACAAGACTGACGTAATAGTTCGCGGTCTAGCAATTCCGGAGCGCGGTTAGCATGACAGGAATGTGCCTAATGTGCCTCCATTGAAGTTGACGATAGGTCTACCTTGACGTTAAGTTCCTGAAGGTCCGAGAAATTCCAGACCTTTTTTTCTTGTCTCGTTTTTTCCCCCCTCTTGTTCATCCAGCCCCAGCGTCATTCATTTGGCAGTGCAGAAGCCTGGTCCTTTTCAAGGGGAGAATAGTCTCAAAAAAATATAAAAATAAAATAAGATAAAATACAGTAAAATCAGCTGAAAATATTCTGATCCAAATTGAAACGAACGGAAAGGTCTAACATTGAATTACACCATGATCGGATTGAATTGGATAATATAGAAGAAATCAGACCAGACTCCACTATCAAAGCTCTTATCGAAGCTCCAACTGTTGTTGCCGCACAGTTTGGATCGGGCTCTCTCTCTTCCTCCTCTTCACAACTCTGGATTCCTTTTTTTCCCTTTTCTTTAACTCTTCACTGACTATGATCCTCTTCTTTCATCCTCTGATCCTTCCTCTTCAACCCTTTCTTGTGTGTCATTTGACTGGTTGACTTTCCCCCTTCTTGTTTCCTCCTCACTTTCTCCACCGCTTTCTCTTCTCTCGCCCCTCCATCTTATCCTCATCTCTTCTTGCCGCGTCCTCTTGTCACGAACCTTCCCTCTTTCTTGGAATCAATCCTTGATTTCACCCTGGTTACCTAGTTGGGTGATACGACCTTTCCTCATTACGGTGTCACTTCTCCCCCCCCCCCTCCCCATTTTTCATATAGGTCGTGGAAAAAATGTCATGGCAGCTGCCCCGATAGACGACAGCTCGACCCCTCCGCCCGATCCTGTACCTACCGATACGACGCGTCCTCCCCGCGATTCCATGGAAGACTCCGACCCCCAGTTGACCCGGAAACGTCCTCGTCTCGATAGTGGTTCCCCCCCTCATGAGGATTGTTCAACCGACCAGACACCCGTTTCTCGAATGTCCGAGAAGACGCCCGATGCTGGTCCGGCTTCTTCGCCGCAGGACACCCCTGCGTCGACCCGACCCGCCAGCCGCATGACGATCAACGTCAAGTCGCCTGTCCCCGACCTCATGACCTCCGTCTCAGAAGACCCGCCCGCCGAGCGACCGTCCGTCGACATCCCCGAACCGGGCCCCGCGGACGATACCGGAACCCACCTGACCAACGCCATCTCCGTCTCGTCATCGCCCGCTCAGAGTCCGGAGATTGAGGTGGCGGACTTGGAGGATATGGGTCAAGATCCGAACTCGTCGAGCTGGAATACGCTGGGCGACGCGCTGGGAGATCCCCAGATCGTGCAGATACAGGAACAGCCATCGCTGACCGATCTCTTCCCGAAACTTCAGGACAATCTCGATTTGCGCCACAGCGTGCAGCAGATCAGTCTCATGATCCAGAAGGGCCCAGCGCACGATGTGGCCTGTTTTGCGGCGATCAAGAATTGGTTGGACGAAGTGCTCCAGAGCCTCGACCAGCTGACCTACGGCATATTGTTGGAAGACCGTGAATTTTGGAAGGAGGTGCCATCCCTGGTGGAAGGCCTGCTGCACAGACGGTATGTGACTCGATCCTACATCTTAAGGGAACCTTCTGTCGGGAGGTCCAACTCCCACTGACCGGATCGCAACAGGCAAATCCTTCAACCGGACGAAGGCCAAGGGCCTGTCGCATGTTTGGAAGAATTTCTCGGCAGCTTCGCCCGATTGGCCCTCCACATCCTTCACCTGGACACTCTACTTCTGAACCAAATCCTCGAGGGCGTAGACCTGTCGGTGGGGGACTTGTTGTCGAGACCGTATTTGGCCACGGTGGCGGAGATGATCCGGGGCCCGCCCATTCCCTTATATGATGCTATGGACAGGGTGTCGCACACATGGGAGGGCTCGGGCCTGGCCGCTCGCCTGCAGGCCCAGATCACCGCGCCTCCCCTGAACGTCGCCAAGCGGCTCTCCGAGTACAGTGCCTGCATCATGGCGCTCATTCCCAGTTCTCCACAGCTGTCCTCAGCCCTGCTGGCGGTCTTGGTGGTTGCGCACAACCTGATCGAGCCAGGGCGCACGTCCGAGCCGGACCAGGCCGTGGTTGCGTCCACCGAGACCCGCCGCACGGCCGAACCGGTTTACGCCTTGGTCCGGGCGGCGGATGAGTGGCTCCAGACTCATGTCACCAAGAAGTCTTCGTGGGTCACCAGCGAGGTCAGCGATGTCGTAGCTCACCAGCTCGGAATGGCTTACCACACACTCTGCACCTGTGACTCGGACCTGGCCCGGCAGGTGGCCCAGGATCTGTCCATCAGGCTCCCGGAGGGTCTCCCATCTGATCAAATCCCCACCATCATCCACCACGGCTGGAGGTTCGCGCTGCTGAAGAAACATGTCATGGAAGGCCGCATGGAGCTCCGGGTCCACGGGGTAGAGGGGATCCAATCCGACCTTGTTAGTGTCTGGAGGAATTACATCCAGAAAGATCCCTCGGGGGTCGACCATCCTGTGGTGCAATACGTGGTCCACTTGCTGAGAGAGAGCAAGATCGTCGAGTATATCGTCGGGGTCGACTCTCACCCTCAACTGATCAGTCGAAGCGGGAACTTCGTCGGTTTCTTGATCGTGACGTCGGCGTACACGGATATGGATACCGACATCATCTGGAAGGCTGTGACTGACAGTCCGGACCCGCGGACAGTGTCCGAGATCTTGGGAATGCTGCTGAAGACCATCCACATGCACCCGTCAACCTCTCCCGCTTTGATCTATCTATGCTCCAAACTTCTCGACCTCCCCCTTTCCCGGTTCGATCCCCGCATGCTGGAGTTCTGCGAACAGCTTCTGAGCCAGGTTCGTGAGCAGCATAGCGCAAGGGCAGACCACGACCTATTGGAGAGGACTCATGTGGAGGCCATTCCGCTGCGTCTATGTGTGCGCCTGATCCGGGAGAGTGCTGCAACCACGGAGCTGGCTTTGGAGCACAAAGCGCTGCTGCAGAAGTTTGCGAGCACCCAGCTGCGCCTTTTCATGGACACGGGCCTTAGCGATATGGACAAGATGGAAACGTACGAGCAATGCGTTCAGGATATTGCCGAAATGAACCAGTTTTCTGTGGGCAGCGTTCAGGCCCTGGACGCTCTGATCCCGCAGTACGATTCCCAGGAGATCCGGAAGCTCGCGACGGACTTCGATCTCACCCGTTTGGTGATCGCAGAGCTGGCCCACATCATCGAAGCAGAGCAACCGGATTTGACCGACCCTTTCGCGAGGAACGGCCTTCTTTCCCGTATCTACTTGCTGATTCGCATCATCGACAAGGTCCCCGACACGATCACCCCGGACCTAGCCGATGTGCTCTGGCGGGGGATCTTCATGTCGAAGATGTTTCCTTCGCCCGGCCGGCCGACGCTCTGGGAATTGCTGTGTGGAATCGTCCAGCATGCCGTGAAGAGGAACCCGTTCATCGATCGTTGTGTGAGCGAATATCTCCCTGAACTCTCTCCCGCTGAAGACTATTCCACGGAGGTTCTCGCATTCGCCAAGCATACTGTCGACTACGAGGTCCGTTTCGATCCCCCACCAATTGCGGCCGAGGGTGAGATTGTCTCGATTCCAGGAATGGATCGAATTTGGAATTTCATCTTGACGGCTCCGCCGAATTCCATCGAAACGGACGCCACGAATTTCGCCATCCAAGTCTACCTCGACCATCCGGCGATCAGACGGGCCCCGCGGTCGGCCATCGACGCAACCCATATTGCCCTGGTAGATCGTTGTGTCGACCAGCTCCGATCTGCTGCGTCCGTATTGAAGACGAGATCGGGACATCGCCCTGACGACCCGAACGGCTCGAAGCCTGAAACAGTCCCTGCAGGCGGGCCCCAGACGGAAGAGATGAGGTTTAGTCGCTCTCTGCTTTTTCTTCGGCAGTTCTTGCAGGGGTTGCGCAGCCGACCCCAGTACAGCCCGCCCCAGACCTCCCCGCCAAGTTTGCCTGGACGGCCGGGAAGAGGGGACGTGGTCAGTATCAAATATCAGGCGTTTGACGGCCCCAACAGTTCGAACATGCGCACATTCCAGATCGGGGAGCTTTCGACTGCTGCTGAGGTGGTTGAGGCATTGGTCCAAGTGACCGGTTTCTCCAAGTTTACCACCATCCATGGTGGAGCGAGATTCAACCTTTTGGATAGTCCTGACCTCACGGTGCGGGACTTGAAGCTGGACTCGGCACTGCTCATCGTCCGCAAAGCGCCAGACACCCAAGAGGTGGCCGTGAGTGGGCGACGCCCGTCCATGACCACGGTGGATTCTGAGGTGTTGAAGCACTTTGATGATCTTTACGAGCTTCTTGGTCTTGAGAATCGCCTAGCTCGAGAGGTATGTGGCATCGCTTGCAAGAGGTCGTTCATTGGGGGAACTCTGCTAACTCGCCCCACCGTAGATATACGATTTTCTGGTGGTATTTCCGCCCCAGGAGAGGGTCCTGCAACTTGTCAAATCAACAGAGAGGACCGAAGAGGACATGTTCCCCATGGACAAGCCATACAATTTCCTTTATTCAGTAAACGCTCTTTCAATATGCCTGAGGGAGGCGGCGCTCGAGGTAAGTAGGCCGCGGACTGCCCGTGGTGCGACATGATGGCTGACAATCATCCTATCATCAGTCATCACCCAACTTAGAATTTGTTTCTCATAGCATTCAAGTCTTAGTGGCGGCTTTGACACGCCCTGAGATGTTTGAGTCCTTGGAGAAAAGCGCTGAAAAGCTTATGTTTGCCACCAGCCTTGTGGAATGCCTTCTTTGCGCTCTTCTCGGTACGCATTTATCCGCCGTGGTGAAGGAACCTGTGATTGACTTTTTGCTTGTCATAGTGCGTCCCGGTTTGGCCGACGAGTCGTCGTCCATTGCCCACCCTTCGCGGCTGATTCAGCAACTGGTGCACTTGATGCAAATAGGGCAGTGTATCTCGCCCACGCAGTTGGCAGAAATCAGCATCTACAAGTTAATTTGTCACTCGTTTGCCGTTCTCACGGAAGGTTCCGTTCGGGACCCTGCGTTCTGGACTGTAGTCAAACGGGAGGTACAGTTCGACTCATTGCTTCGCTCCTTTCTGTTAGGTGAACGTCGCCAGTCGATTCGAAAAGGTATCGCGGACAACGTAGCCATGGCTTGTCGGCCTCTTATCCTACCCAAAAAATCGAGAAAGGTGACCCCGCCCCAGGACGAGAATGCCAACGACGCGGCATCTCCCGAAATTCCAGTCAGAGTCGATATTCTTGGTACTATCTGGGACGCGTTTGTCAAAGTCTTCCCACATAGCCTGGACTATGCTCAGCAATCGCAAGAATTTTTCGAGGTCGCCTACATGGTGTTCCAGTCTGTCGCGGAAAGGTCACCGCGTGACCTTATCTACAGTGATTACCTCAAGCAGTGGAGCCGTGTCATGCTGCAGCATCGAACAGAAGAGTTTGTGGGGCGTGAGCCTATCGATCATCTAGTTCTAGGATTCTGTCGTCTTTTGAAGTCATGCCTGGACATAGCAAGCTTCACCGATATCCCAGTCGACACGTTCGATCTCACTGAGAGCCTTTTCGACAAATATCTTTTCCCCGACTTTTCCGAACCCTCATTAGATCGCATAGTGCCTCAAGTTCCCGTCATGCACAACCAGACCCGTCAAGAACTGTACAATATTATCATTCTGCTCTGCAGATTCGACGACAATTACTCCAAAATTGTGGGACGTCTAGAAGATATCATCCCTGAGGGTCTGTTGGAGCATCCCTTAAGTAATGGTTTGATCCCAGCTGACAGGATTTCTGCAGACATCACGTACTCGCCCGGTTGGCCCTTTGAGCGGCAAAAACTTCTCCGGGCCCAAGAGGGCTACGCGGGACTCCGAAATTTGTCTAATACGTGCTATTTGAACTCACTTCTGACCCAGCTGTTTATGAACGTTGGGTTTCGTGATTTCATGATGCAACTTGACCTTGCGGACCCAAATTCGTCCCACATGTTGCTTGAAGAAACGAAGAAGCTCTTTGGTCACATGCAGGAAACATGGCTCAAGAGTGTGGACCCCCAGGGGCTGGTGGATTCGATTCGGACATACGATAATGAGCCCATTGACGTCACCGTGCAGATGGATGTCGATGAGTTTTACAACCTGTTGTTCGATCGATGGGAAGCCCAGATCGAGGATTCCGAGCAGAAGAAGAAGTTCCGGTCGTTCTATGGCGGCCAATTGGTCCAACAGATCAAATCAAAGGAGTGCACTCATATCTCAGAACGATTTGAGCCCTTCTCTGCTATTCAGTGTGATATTAAGGGCAAAGCCAGCCTCGAGGAGAGCCTGCAGGCCTACGTCGAAGGAGAGATCATGCAAGGAGACAACAAATACTCCTGTACCTCTTGCGGGCGGCATGTCGATGCCGTTAAGAGAGCATGCTTGAAGGATGTACCTGACAATCTCATCTTCCACCTTAAACGCTTCGACTTTGATATGATCACAATGATGCGAAGCAAGATTAACGATGAGTTCCAGTTTCCCGAGCACATTGACATGAGTCCATTCAAGGTCGAGTATCTCTCTGACCAAAGTTCGAATCCCAAGGAAGATGTTTTTGAATTGGTTGGCGTCCTGGTCCATAGTGGGACGGCCGAATCTGGCCACTACTACTCCTATATTCGGGAAAGGCCCACGGCTAGCGCTAGTGGCTCATGGGTGGAATTCAACGACTCTGACGTGAGCAGGTTCGATCAAACCAAGATTGCAGACCAGTGTTTTGGCGGCTACGGCGACTCCGTTCATTCTGCGACTATGGGCCAGGTTCGGTTTCACAAGGTCTGGAACGCTTATATGCTGTTCTACCAACGTGTATCAAGTATGGAGACTGCAAAGTCGATCTACAAACCAACCACAGACGATTATCCGGTGCGCGTACCATTGCCGGTGCCGCTTGCAAATCATATCGCGATGGACAATGAGGTACACATACGGACATATTGCCTTTTGGATCCCTTCCATACTTTACTCGTCCGCTCTGTGCTTTCCCGGTTGCACGAAAGCAAGAATTCGGCTGGCGAGGTGGATTCTAAGCTAGTCAAGCCTGTCGTCTTCATCGCCTTGGACGCTCTCGAACAGCTGATCGCGAGAACGAAAGACTGTGTGGGTCTCGAGATGATTGTTGGCGAGCTTATCAAAGCAATCAACGAAATCCCTGACACGGCATGTCGGATCGTCCAGTGGGTTGTAGGGAGGCCGTCTCCCATTCGCAATCTTCTTCTCAGAAGTCCTTATCCGTCTGTGCGAAATAGCGTGGTGAGAATTGTCATTTGTGCGCTCGCGAAACTCCGAACGCTACACAACCAAGAGGAGGATAACAGCCCGGAGAAGGAGCATTGGCTAGCACAGTACTTTGATGGCATTGAAAGTGTGACCATGATGCTAGAGGGGCTGTGGACGAGTATCCAAACCGCGAACAAGGCTTGGGATGACTACTTCGAGTTTTTGTGGCAATTGGCAGGGTTTGGGCCACACGAGGCTGGGATAGTCCTCAACTACGGATTCCTCCAGAAATGCCTGGAGATAATGTGGCTAGACAGGGATGACCTGAAGCGGCTGAGACGCCATTACCTTGGCTATATCAAACTCGCTGAAAAAGGCCGACGGTTTTCGCTCCGAAAGCTCATGGATCTTCTGTCGCGATTGCTGGCGAACGTTGACCTCACTGTGCTTCCAACTCCGGACGACGAGCGACAAGTCTCGCCGGACGGAAGGTTTACGCTCACGCTCACAGAAGGTACCTTGCTCCGAACGCTCGGGAAGAACAGGGAACTACTAGTCTTGAAAAAGATACTGCAAGAATACAGCAGTCCGCAGGCGTGTCGAGAGATTGTCGGTCTGCTGTTGGATGCAGAGCCCGAGGCTAGTCTTATGGAACCAATTTGCAAGGTTCTAGAAGACGGGCTTCGAGTCGCACCTGCCGAACTTTGCACCCCGTTCTTGGATGCAACCCTGGTATTCTGCCGACGGAGCCCCGATGAGGATCGGATCGCGTCCTTGATTGATTATGTCTGCAAAGGGATCGAGACCATCAATAACAGCGGGGGCAGAGAACATGTCGCGTTTCTGGGGAGAGTTGTGGCTTGCCACAATGAACGCCTAGGACTCGATAGTAATTGGTTTTTGTCTCAGCTTACGGACCGGGTTCCCGACTGGGCACCGACGCTGCTAATCTTCCCAGATCGGTTCGTTAGGTCCTCGACGGTGGAAATCCTTCGGGACATCCTGTTCTCCGGCGAATCTCAAGATGATGAAAGCAGCGACTGGAAAGCGCGCCATGCCCGAGTTGCAAAAGAGCTCGTTCATGCCAGTATCGACAAACTTACCAAGACATACCTGACTCCTTCCGGGAGCAACATCGAGACTAAAGTTGTAGAGACTATTAAACCCGTGGTCTCCCACTGCCTGTCGAAGTACTTTGACGACAACGATGAAGAGCGAGAATTCACCCTTCAGGCACGCGGTACGTTCTCCTTCCCTTCCTTGTCCAAAACCATACTGTTGATCGTGTAACTAACGAGAGGCTCCCACAACAGCTGTCTTAGACGCTGTCGAAGAATTGGCCGTTGACTTACCTGAGGAGCTGGCATCCGGTAAGTCCCTTTTTTTTATCATCTCCGCTTCGCCGTCTAACCAATCCCCCCTCTTGGATCACAGAGTCTGATATAGCTTCTCCAGAAGAATGGGAGGACAACTCGGCCATGGCAAGCGACTCAGAGATAGGACTAGCGGGTTCGCCTTGAACTCGGGAATAACACGCCAATATCACGGAACGGAATGTCAGTGTTTCGAAACAGCAAAACAAAAAAAACCAAAGATTAAAAAAGTACCCATGAGGAAAACGATTTTATGAGGACAAAGGGGGTGTTTTCATTTTCTGGTTCCTTTCTTTCTGATCACCTGCATTGCTTGGCGTTTCTCGTACCCCAACCATGCCTAGAACGGGGGGTGGGATGGATGGAAGGATAGGAAAGGAGGTGTGCAAATTGCGGTTTGGCCGGCTAGTTCTTGAATTTTTCTCTGTTTTTATGTTATTGGCAAGTATGGTAGGGTATGGTTCTTTCCTGAATGAGTCGATTCGATTTGATTATCACCACCAGTTGGGGAAAGGAAGTCTGCCCTAGGCTGTTTGTTGTCTTTTTTTTTCTTGCCCTTTCAATTCCATATCGTGTCTTATTATGATGATGATATTGGTGATTGTGGTGGTGATGATGGTTTTTTTTTTTTTTTTGTGTCTTTTTACAACGAGGAAAGAAAGCAAGATAGATGATTAACTACTATTGTGATGATCAATGACAATGACAATGACAATCATGATGTGCTTTTTTTTTTTTTTTTTGGGGGGGGATTGTTGTATTTTATCGATCTTATGACTGCTACTGATACACTTTTTCTTTATGATTATCCGTTTGTAAAATATCCTTGTTGGATAGTATGATTGAGTTATGTAAATTATGTACCCCGATCAATAAATATAGAAAGGGTAGGCAGGCATATAGTCATCACCCTTCCACTCAAAAGACGTAGAGAAAATAAATTCCAGATACATAGTGAAGATTTACATCGCCAGCAGACCGAACTCAAGGTTTGTTATCTATTTTATTTTATTTTCTTCGAATTGCATCTCAAAATAGGTTACAGAGAGAAAAAAAAGATTAAGAAAAAAAAGTGAATTGAACTAATATTGGCCCATGAAAGAAAAGATAAAAGAGAAGCGGAAGACGCTATGTAACTATCATTAATGTACGACGGACGAGGCAAAAAGGTGGAATCGAATCGAATAGAATAGGGTAAGAAGGGGCAAAAAAGGAAGACAAAGAATGAAAAAAAAAAA